>ML810913.1:114091-136322 GCA_009831015.1 Picea engelmannii
TTAGATTGGCATTTGTCACATAATTTAAAGAAAATAAAACCGTCTAATCAATGTACACATTGTAAAATATAAGTAAAGTCGAAGATCCTTTTTTATATATTTCAAAAAATATGGTGTTTATAGTACAAAATGGGGCCAACACCCTCAATACATATACAACTGGTATTACAATATCCCATGACATCTATGCCTGTGGTGATGGATGTGTGTCATTGTAGAAAACCACGATGTTTGCGAGACACAAAAAGATTCATACCCATTCCCTGGGTACACCAACAACCTGTCGTTGCATGGCTTCAGGCAGATCCTCTACCTGAACCATGGGTATCCTGTGATTCAAACACAATAGGTTTCCCTACACATTTTGTAGTACCCTATCAGCTTCTACTCCCGTCACCTCATCTCCCTGATTCCTTCATTGATGTCGAGGGAAACCCTCTGGTCATCGTGGACCCACGTCTATGAAACACAAATGTCTAGTCAATACTTAAGCACCATACAAAAATATTTTTGTCCTAATTATACAAAAATATAAAAAAATGAAATATGTAAAAAAATTTGACATACCTATGTCACCGTAGGTGGACCCTGGTGGAAGTGGCATGTTTGGATCTCCTCTAAAGTCGATCCCCTCATAGGGATAGTCATCCAGAGCGATGACCTGTCGCTGCCACCAGTAGAAGAATTCCTCGTTGTAGGGTGTTGGAACCGTACCTCCTCCCTACCGCCTCATCACCTCGGTCCACCATGCCATGGATGGATCGCGAGGTCCCCTAGGAAGAATTTCCACTCTAGGTCCCAAACCTGGAACCCGCTCGAAAAAGAAACTACACAAGATGGAGGCAAACTCAAAATTTCTTTTACCCCCTTGCTTGCAATCTATCAACTGGCTCTTCATATTCGTTAGTGGTGAGGTACACCAGTCATACACTGTGGGTCTCACACACTTCACTTCATAGAACATGAGCGGCCTCGATGCCTGGTGCAACGAGGCCAAACCTGTGATCCTAGTCAATACTAGGACAATGATCTTCAGACTGAGGTTGTTTATTTCCCGGATAGGGACTTGAATCCCTACCTTAGGAGTCCCTGCTACACATTGGGTGTCGATATATTCCTCTATCTTCATCCTGCTACCTGCTCCTCATGATTTGAGGTTCAAAACCTCACCTCAGCGTGATAGACCAGTCAGAAAGTAAATGTCCTCTAATTCAATTCTCAATGGTTTCCCGTCGAAATTGAAGCTCTTTCTATCAGGGTCCAAGTAACCCACCAACATATTCAACAACCTCACTTGGGCTCTCATTCCTTTGAGCGCTAGAAAAATTATACAAACCACATCTCTTTAAGGCCATTTGGGCCCCCAAATCTCGATCTACAACAATGTCGACCTCCTCATGCTCTTGCTCCCTCCATTCAAGAACCATCCTATCAAAGAAAAATAAAATTTTGAGTTAGAACCCTTCTTTTTGTTCATTTTCGTTGTTGTACGTGACCTCCTTTGCACACAGTCATGTGTAGGGCTCAATACACACCCCCTGTAGTTCACACAAGCGCGTAGACCTAGTCGTACACACGACCTAACCAAAGCCAACCCATGTACACCGAAATATATACTTTGCACCTTCAATAACTAAAAATTTAAGACCTAATTCAAAATTTTAAACCATTTAAATTGAAGACGAAGAGAACAAGAATTACCTGATCTAGACAGCTCTTGATTTCGTTGCCTGATGCTCCCGCAATCGTCATTTGTATCTTGGAGGAATTTTGGTCCAATTTTCATTAGTTGGGTAAAAAATCAAAATCGTATAGTAATTTTTTATTTTATTACTCTATATAAATTATTTTTACCCACTTCCTATAGTTTTAAGGCATTTTTGTGCCTAATGGACTAATAAAAAATTGGATCGAGTGGGTTTTTGCAGTTTTAACTTGGGATTCTTGCAGATTTCAGCGTTATGTCGACCGTTTGTCACCTCGGGCAGGTATATTTGTTACCCATCATATAGGATAGGTTTCCATTCTGTTATGCATTTTCACATTATCCTATAACTGTCAATTTTTACACCCTAGGTACGAACCCATTTGTTGCGACATAGAACCCTCCATTTTCTATAAAGTTGTGTCATTTTCAAGTGGTAGAGACTTACCAAACACGGGTGCCCTAGTTATATACCCTACTGCATTTGGTGCCCATGCAGAGTATTTTTCAACTGGACTGGGAGTCCCTCACAACTCATACTTGACCTTATGCTGAGCCTCATTTCTCATTCATAAACATGCGACTTTATACCCCGTGGACTCCCAAACGAGTTTAAATAAGCTCTTTTTCGACTCGTCTAAAAAGAGAAAAGATTGTCGAGTGATTTATCCCTTTCACACTTGTTAAATTGGATTTGAAAGGTCATGAGCCTTAGTTAAGCTCTTTTCTGACTCATTATAAAAAAGTGAAAATATCGCCAAGTGAACTTTTATTTTTCACACTCGTAAATTGGTTTCAAAGAGACGTCTATTTGGCACAAGTTTACCCCTTTTTCACACCAAGTAGAGTAAAAGACATAAAAATGACAGTTTTTGGCGTCAAGTTGTGATTGCATCTCATGCCCTTGCTTTCAATATTGAGCCTATATCTGGTTCTCGCTTTGCATTATAAACTGTTTGCCTCAGCAGTTTTTCATCCTCAACCAAGCAGAGCCTTGTTTATATCCTTCGCAATTTGACACCCTACACCTAGGAGGGAACATTCTCCTGAGTTTCCATCTCCCGCATGCACTTCCCTACATTAAGCATAGGTATGTTCCATTGTTGGAACTAGTTTTGCTTACTCGTGACACTCGTTTCCTCCTCTGTATCATATCATTCATTTTCCTATGAAAAAACAAAAAATGATGGGCGGGAAGGGAGTATTATCTTATATCGAAATCAGTTGTGTCACCTTTGAACAGAGCACAAAGTTATTTGAGTCCATTCATCATCATAATTTTGGGATTAGAATTGCCTTAGGAAGATGAGCTCATTACAGAGTCTTCTCTACTGATTGGTTACTCTTCCAGTCCCTATAGAGAATTTCATCAATGCCCCCTGCATCTTATAGTTTCATCATCAAGTCTATGTTGTCGGAGTCCTCCATATGTCTCATGCTCTTGTTCAAAGGAAATCTATCAACTTGTGTCATCCACTCCTTAGAACTCTTGACTTTGCATGTTGTCCATACCCTCAGTTTGTCTCAGAATCACATAATATTGTAGTCCTATCATGCACCCTGACCCAACTTTCATAGGTAACCTTGAACCCAATAGTCAACATTTCATCATTGGTCGTTGACTGGGTGGTTTCCCTTGTGTTCGACGACAAGAAATTTATTCACACATTGGGATTCATGTAGTGTCTTGGATGTCATTAGCCTTATTGGTGGTTTCCTTGCCTTTGTCAGAAATTTTTCATCATTGTTTTCTATTCAACGGGTCTTTTTCCTGTACCACTTGCACTTGGCACATGCGAAAGATGCACAGGGTTGTTGGTTCATGAACCTATTCTTCATCCGATTTCCACAAAATCATGAAGCTCCTGCTTTGTACCTCATGCTGACTGATGAGAGATGCCTTAATGATCTCCTTTCAGTGGGTCTATTTCCATCGACATCAGCCCATTTATTCTGGAAATGGGGCCTAGAGTCTTATGAGTACCTTGAGTCTTGCATTCATTAGTGGCAGGCTCTCTCACTATCGACAATTGAGAATACATCAATGTATCCTGATCTATGGATTCTTCAGGTGTTTGACACTGACTCCTCTATTCACACTTGTAAGAATGCACTTGATGCCTTGATACCTACTTTCATTATCGGTAGGATATCTCGCGTTTGTTAACAATATACATCAATGTATAGTAATCAAAATATGTCTCATTGTGTTCGACCTCAACTTATTTATTCACATGATGTAGACTTGCACCTTTGGTAGATTGTGTAGAAGACTTGAAGACATCACTATGTGGCTGCAGATTTCATGAGCTATTGCTTCCTTTTCATTGGACCAATACCTATATGAATTCAGTGATCATGGGGGATATGATTGTACTCCATGGTATAGAGATATCCTCAGCTTGATTTTTTGAGACTGGTTCCACTGGGCCTTCTTCATGACTATGACAACTTTTGGCATGTAACTGCATTTGTATTTGCCTCTTCATGGCCACATACACTTGTTTGGTATATTTTCCACATGGATGTGCAGTGTAATTTTTTGTAGCCATGTATGCAAATTCAATACATAATGTAATGAACAACTGATTTCGTCCAGCTGGTCCCCTACCACTCCACTTCTAGGTTATTTATAATGTATTTTGGCCATCACAAATACTCCTCTGAATTCACACATTAGGGGGCATCTGTTAGAGAAAGATTTGCCTCACCCTATGAAATCTTGCAGAGAGGGCCTTATTCTATTTCCCCATGTAGACTCACTTTCCCTGATTGATAAATCCAAGGACAAAATATAAATTTTTTCCATTTGTACGCATATTTCACCCTATACAACAAGCGTATACGTAGGCTGCTCCACTACAACCCGTGTACATCAAGATTTGTGCCAAAAAATCATAATTAAATGTCGTGTTTCCATGTCACGATAGGAGATCTCTAATCCTTGGCCTTCCATATACTGGAAACATTCTGACTCGGCCCTTCAGTTGCATTTTTGAAGGCTATAAAGAATCCAATTCCGAGCTATGGAAAAGGAGAGAGAATTCAACTTTGAGAGCAAAGTTACTCTGGAGAAATTATTACTTCATATTGAGTCTGCATCCCTTTTGTCCTTTAAGTCTAAACACAGTGCTCATCCCCCAATATCTTCCCTTATTTATGGAGAACCTCTTTGTCTCCCTTAGATGAGCTTGCCTTTGGTGGAGGATTGAAGTGGTGGAGGCCCAACTGGAAGGAACTTGGTTTCTTGGTTCCGAACTGTGCTGACATGAAAGTCTTTAATGTTTTCACTTATGTTGATCATTTATTAATAGAAATACTCCTTTCCCTTCCAATTGATATCTTGCAAATATTTGAGTTATTATCCATGGGAATTTTTGTTTTGTATATTAATGGATTATGTTATCTAATGTGCTAACCTTTTATATTATCACTATATGCTTGCCTTGCTTGTTTGTTGACAACTTGTGGCAGGTATAAAGCTTTGGGTCTAAGTCCTCAACAGTGGACATCATCAAACATATGGATGAGATAGGTCCCTTTATTATCTCACTTGCACATTGGTTTATATAGCATTTTTATGGGAAAGAGTTGATTTCTACAATCAAACCCGTCTATTGTGGTTTACCCTATCCATAGAGATATTTTCCTCGTAACAGTACTGAATTGGAAACCCATTCAAGGTAGACTGGAAAAATGATCCCAACCCTTAAGAAATTTTCCAACTCCCTTTGAAAAGTTGCTTTGAATGCAGAGTTAATAGGTCTTAGTTTCTGCCTAACTGGTTTCATGTCTTCCTTGATGGGGATAGCATGTTGTATAATACTAGGATCAAAACCACGAAGATCCTCATAAGACCAAGAAAAAACATCTTGAAATCTACCAAGTATCTTCGCCAACTTCGTTTCTTCTTTCTCAGAACATTGGACACTTATTTTAACATTCTTTGAAGATTCAAGTGTCCCAATGTTCAAGGATATGGTTTCACCAACATTCGTTCTTGACTCCTCTTCTTTATGTTTCTCTTTATTACCTGCATTACTCGATGAAAAAAAACTCTCTAGAGGAGTCAGGCCCTTAGAAATCTTGTTGTCCTCTATGGATATAATTTCCTTGGGATTAAGAGGTTCATCTTGAATGAAATAAAAAATGCTCTCATCGTTAGGGAGGGCCTGTCAAGATTCTATATTTTCAGGGATATGTGGACGATATAGAGATTGAAAAGCACTATCAGGTCTGTGTGGCAGAAATTTCTGATTAGGAGAGGCTGCAAAAAAAACTAATCGATCGGCCATTGAGTTTAACTCCCTCTTAACATGAGTGATGTTGAAAGATAAAAGGTTCGAGATAAGCTCCTAAATAGTTTGGGTGTATCGTTTCATCAACTTGTTGCTAGGAGAGTAAATTTTACGTACAAGGTTCACAACAAGCTCGGAATCACCAAAAAATGAAAGGTGACCACAAATAATATTATACGTGTTCTCAATGCTTAATAATAAATCTTCGAATACAATGACATTGTTAGTGAAAGCAGACTCCAACCTGTAAGAAAAGTTATGGATTTTTCCTACAGGAGAAACCAAGATAATTCCAGCTCTGTTACCTTCATTAGAGCATGAACCATCAAAGTGCATGTGCCACATACCATCGTCTAAATCAATTTGTTCCAATGGAATGTTATCCTCCTCAACAATGATGGAATACACTCCTAGGTCCTCTTCGATATAGTTTACATTAGGCAGTGGGACACTCTCTATGTAAGGTGATATCCTTCCCTCTCTAAGGACTATAATATTTTTATCGTTTCAAGGAACGGATAAATGTGTTCCGTCGAGTGAGAGGTATCTACCTGTTAAGGCTTGCCAATATCTTCCCAAGATGATTGAGTAATTTCTTACTGCCATATCAATTACCTGAATACTAAGGGTTGTCCTTATTTTAGGGTGTGCGCACAAAACTAAGGTTACATATTTAATATCACCTATGGTTGTTTGTTGTAGGCTATTATAGGAGAGTCTGCTTCTATCATTTTCATTTGTACAATACAAGCCTAGATCTTCCATAATAATATTCAACATCACACTTGGGCCCGAACCACCATCAATGAGGCAAGAATGGGAAATGTTATCCATAATATTTACAGAAATACAAAAAGGGGGATTTTTTACAGGGTATCTAAAGTTATGTACACCTACTTTATTTACAGATGAATCCTCTTCGTTTACCTCTTTAGAGAGGTTGGCTACAACATAAGATTTTCCTTCCATGAATTGTTTCAGATGCATCTGTTGCTCATGGATGACAACCATGTGTAGAAGGGTTGCATCTGCTTTGATGTTGGTGATCTAATTCAAGATATTGTACTTGGAAGAGGGGAGAGGGGAGTTTGTTCCTTGACTTTCAAGAACCTTAGGAACCTGAACAATAGTAGCGGGTGAGGATGAGCTCGGGCTGGAAGAATTGCAGGGAGGATCAAATTTTCCCTTGGGAGCATTGGCTTTGTTCCTAGTATTGATGATCGTGACATCTTTTGGCTCTACAAAATCTAGGACAACGATAGTAGTTTCTGGTCTTTTACCAAAGATCTTATCTCTGACACTCTTCCTTACCTCACATGTGGCTTCCTCGTGGTGTTCCTCACAGAAGTTACACCAACTTCGAGGAAAGATAGCTTTAGGCTGAAAATTATTTTCAATCGGATTTCTAAAGGGGGGTACAGAAGAGGATGAAGCTCCAGGGGTGAGGGTTGAGACAGTCCTCTTTTTCTCGAATGCTATCATACGATTATTCATATCTTGTACTAGTTGTAAGAGGGCGTACATGTATGTCTGTTTAACCGATTCTCCATGAGGAAGACTTGTTCTTTCAATATTTTCTTCATACTCTAAACAAGTATGCAAAGTGGAACCGAGATTATCAATGGATTTTTCCTCAAGCCTATGACGATAAGGGGAAGGTAATGCATTGTAGTAATTCATTAAAGCGACTTGGTTTTAATGTTGAATGAGTTCAGAGATCTAATTGTATAACTTAGTGAAACGTAAGTTGAAGGACTTGATGGTTTCACCATCCTTATAAGCGATGCTATTGTACTCTCGTAACTTCTCAGTTGGACTTTTTGATTGCCCATAACTGGATCTGAACCAATATATTAACTCCTCCTAAGTAGATAGAATCTTAGGGGGAAGGTCAAATAAATCAACCGCAACCTTTCCCTCAAAGGAATTGATGAATAAGTGCATGCAAGTATCATTGTCATTTGCTCCTATGTTGTGAAAAGCATTAGAAAATGCCACCAGGTGTTCGTTTGTAGTGACAATGTTATTTCTTGAAAACCTAGGGATATGTTCTTTGAATTTAGGAATTGGATGAGTAGCAGGTTCTAGGTTAAGAGGAGAGGACACATGCCATGGTGTAGTTGTGGTGTCTTCTTCAAACTGAAAAAACCCATACTTTTTAATGAATTTGGTGGGATTTATGGTAGATTGGATAGGGATATGGTGGCTACATAAGATACCAATCACCGTCGAAGATGAATACTGAGAAGAGGAAGCACTTCCAAATTCACTAGATCCACCACTAGATGCCATCTTGTGGATGATATATGAGGGAGAGGAAGATGAACTGGATGAATCAGACAGAATTCTCCTTAGAGCACTTTGTTGGGTAGAAAAAACAACGTTCCTTCTTCCTATTTCAACAATAGGATTAATTTCAGGTGATAATCCTCTTCTTCTTCTAGAAACACGAGAGTCTAAGGACATGAAAGAAAGGCCAAAACTGAAAAAACAAGAAGGTTACTATTGATTTCTAGGTTGTCTATGTCTAGCTTCCAATCGTTCTTGAGCACTAATATCTCGTTCAATCATTGCCCATGAATGATTAAGCTCAGCACGGGTATTGGAAGTGTCTAAAATGGTGTTAAACAGGTTCAAAGCAATGTTGCAACAGGCACAGTCATTAAGAAATAAAATAGTCAAATAATCAATATGAGAAAAATGGATGTATTCGATGATAATCGAGTATAAAAATTAACTAGAGAGATATTGAAGATCTCCCCAGTATGGTCGCCAAATAAATGTTGAGGAAAATATATGAAGTGATCTTACTCAAGCATTTTTAGATTCTGCTTGGCTAAAGAAAAATAGACGAGAATGTCACCCTATGTTTATAGCCATAAAAAATAATATCCTAAATCACAAGTATTGATTACAAGTGCTTATGCTAGTCTTTTCATAAATAAAAGCTTGCTGGAAAATTCATTATTTATATGATTTTCTGAATATAATAGTTTCTTAAATAAATGTAGAGACAGAAGTAAAGACACCAAGATGATAATCAAGACATATGAGACATAAAGCAATCCTTTATTTCATTCCAATTCATCAAAGAGTCATTCTATTTACAAAATTTCGTGAAGAAGTTTTGGACCAAAGTCAAACTTAGACGTCCCCGATGAAACATATAAAAGGACCTATGACAGAAAATAAAAAAATAAACTCTAAAAGCTGGATCATCTTGCCATAGATTTTTACCCATTGGACTCTGCACAATAGCCTTTTTCAGTCATGAAAAGTAATTCACAAACAAACAAGTCTACACAGACTATCAAAGACAGATCAACACCTCTAAAAAACAAGTGTCCGAATGATGTAATTCAACCATGAATCTTGTTGTCTACAATAAGACCATGCTATCATAAAAAATAATTAGGCTTATAATCAATTAAGAAATGAATGAAAATTGAACTATCTCAACATAAACTCAAAGAGAAAACCTTAGTATGCTTCTCCTTCTATCCTCTTTTTTGTCCCTTTCCTTTTTCCTTTAAGGAATTTAGAATTAGTTGAACTACCTCTTTAGTTAAGTTAACTAATAACTCAACCAATTTTTAGTTAAGGGGGAAAAGTAATAAATTATAATAAGGGTTTTAAATAAATAATAACTAGTAGGTGGGACCCCATTGTGACTCTCTTTTGCTTTTAACAATCATAACATAGATAATTAATTTAACCACATCCCTCCTTGTAACTAACATCATCACATTCATATTTGACAATTTATCTCAATGATATTTGAAATTATTTCTAAAACACATTACCAATATATCCAAAAAGAATGTTGTACAAAAATCTAAAGTCAACTATTCTCACCAATAAATAAATAAATAAAACTTAAAATCCATATTTTCCAGTCAGTGAGGCAATCTTTCCCTTGTTGTTGTTATCACCTTTTAATCCTTCTGAATTTGCCTTAAGTTGTGTGGATCCTTTAGGTCTCATCTCGCTGATCATATGAGAGCAATCGTCCCTCCAATGCATGTGGAAGGACACAGATTTATCATAATCATTTGGAGGTGAGGAAGGGGAAGAAGTTTCTTTCCCTTTGATAGGGGCATGGTGGGCCTTAGTTTTTAGCCTTTTGTTTGAAGATATCATTCCTATATGCATAATGGATTAGCAAATAGTTCCTTTAACAACCATACATGACAACTCTTTAAAAATATGAAATAGATTTTGGCTCAGCAACATATCATACTCATGCAATCCAATCCATACAAATTGTTAAATTGTTGTCAATGAGCAGGGGGTGAAAAAAAGGTCTTCGGATATGAGAGGGGTTTTTATTGAGCGAAAAATGATAAAATGAGGGGAAAAAAACATGGTTACTACTCAAAGACAACAAACAATCAACTGTAATGCAAACCAAAGAAAATATCACCGTGATCCAACCAATAAACTGCGATTTCAAACTGCTTCAATACAAAATTCTTCTTAAATGTAATTAAATTTTAAGAACAGGGAGTGAAAAATGAATGTGGGAAGGTGATGGGGTTGTAATTAGCGAAAAGAGAAATAATGGTAGGGAAAGAGAGAGGATATTGTTCATAAAATTAATTAAGTAATCCATAAAACCATTCTATATCAAACGTAAAAAGAAATAACACCAACCAAATAATCATCGTGATCAAATGGAAAACTAATGTGTATAATTCAATCAATTATGTGCATACTTTCTCACTGTTTGTAATCAGATCTTTAACACAGTGTCACAAAAACAAGACAAGATGCATCCCACAACAACCTATAGAAGAGTTTTGTTTCTTCTCATTATCCATTTAATGTTTTAGAACAATTCCCAAATCAATACACAATCACTTATTTCCACTCTGTTCAACGTCAACTCATCAACCACTGCCCATGAATTATTTCAGTCATCAAATACCGACACAAAAATCGTGCCCGATTTCGTCCTTTAATTCATTTAATAATTAAATTGTAATGAGATTATATTGTCACAGAACCCGTGCCTTTCTCTGCTACGGTGCATGATATTCATCACGCACATAACATACAGCCAAATACAACCATCAATATTTTAATTGCAAAGATCTTGACTTGCCATTTAAACACACAGACATCAATCACCATTTCAACTCATACTACGTTGTGGAATACTCGGACCATTTGACAAAATGCAAGAGCATTTCTGTGACTGTATAGGTCCAATTACTATAAATATAAACATCCACAATGTTGGGCTATCGATCCAATACAATGAGGCAACAACAATATGCCTGATCACATCTCACAAATCGATCAAATTGCAACAAAACCATATTGTTTAAAAAACTTGTGACCATCTCTGATGGCACAATCAAATAATATCCATAGCATATATAGTGGATGGCCATGCCATAATTACCAAGATTTCAATGCTCCCATTGTCAATTTAAAACACACAATCACAACAACCATCAACTCAACATAACATGATGAAGGAATCCCACACAAACCAATGCATCACGCACGAAGCATCGTTGTGACTTAATCAATTTAACTAATGTCAAGTTAACAATTGAAATGTCATAATAACCAATGTAGTGAATAAATACCAAAACCAACACCACTGTCACATAACCCACAGGGATGAGCCAGTAATCGACATTGTCAATAATAGACCAACAACTCATAACAATCAACGACATACTCAACAGGACATACTGGTTCCCTTTATCAAAAACCATGCTTGAGAAATCAAGGGTTTTCTCTGTGGACCAACATAGGGAGACTAGAGTCAACCCTTAACATCGGGTGAGAACCTTCGAGACCAATGGTGCAAACACCAGGTATACCACCAATAACTTCGCAGGCAGGGTGAAAATTCCTATGATAGTAGAGACCATGAACAGAGGAGAAAAGGCTTCATTTTGGTCATGTAACAACACTTAGAACACACAGGGTATAACCCTCATGGTTTTCCCAATCAAACAAAGAATGTTGAGATAAAAAAGAGCTGATAAATAGCAATCAACCTCAAGCAATCCCTTTGGCATAACAACCATCATAACCCACTGCACAAACATCAGTAACATGAACGAACACATACCCAAGTGAAACAATATGCAATGACACAAAGTGTTTCAACCCCAACAAACCCCATAACAACAAACAACTGGGTATGGTGATAAGAAGCGTGGAGACAACCAACCAATTTGGACCAAATGAAAACCCTTCAACCAAGACCAATAAAGAATATAGAGAGCCTTCATGGATTCTAACACTCAGAATGATCAATGAAACTGTGACTTCAAACATTATTGCATTGAAAACCACACCAATCATTCATTTCAGAAAAATGTCACAAATTTACACAATTGCTAGACTTAAGGAAATAACAGACCCATACATCAACAATACAATATCTATTTCATAACTAGAGCGAGTTCATGGATGGTGAAAAGACATACCTGTAACCATGAAAACCTTAAAAATGCGAGCTTGGCCGAGCAGTTATTCCTTTGCTTGAAAATCAGAGCTTAACCACAATGAACACAATTGAACAATAGCCATGGTGACGGCCAATGGGAGGGGTATGGAGTGATGTGCAGTAAATGCACGTCACCTCCATCCTCCAGTCATTCAATTCCTCAGTACACGCCAGCCCACTAATCCATTAATTCATTCAATTAAACCATGTTGTTTGCACATGGACAAACCCAGGGTTCAACTCCAATAGCGCACCAACAAGCCCTAACTACTGGCCCTTTCGGCAACACCTGCGAAGAAGATACAGTCTCACCCGAAGCAGTTATGAAGGGGTTGCAGGACAGAGATGTATACAACCAAGGGGAATATCAAGTGGATCTAATACAAGAAAAACACAACATTCATATATCACTTATCAACTAGGATCTACTCTGCACATCTACTTATCAGATCTAAAACAATAATACAATCAAGTATATCAATGACAAAGACAAAATACCAATCACACACAACACAAAATATACGTGGTTCACCCTCTCTCTAGGGCTACGTCCACATAACTGTGCTTTATAATATATTAAGACGAAGCATACAGTTCTTGTCTGTTCTCTTAGCTAGTAGATCCTCTTTATTCTCCTCTCTTCCTCTCCCCTCCCTACGCACCCAACTATAGGGTTTATCTTCACACCCAACTGAATATCTTACAATACCAGAAGGCTCTCACACTTAACACTTCTTTCTCACACTACAATAATCTCTCACAATATACCAACAACAACTAGATCGAGTAAATCGAACCTGAACGAACCCTATTCCCTCATATAGGTTCTTATTTATACATTACAATAGCTCACCAATGTCCTTAGGTTGAAACCTAGGTGTCCAAAACCCTAGATACCAAAACCCTAGGTGTTTAAAACCCTAGGTCAACTTGACCCACATTTTCAGGGCTTCGCCAACCTGTGTTTCCTTCTTTCTCGCGTGGTGCTCCGAAGAATATAATGGTGGATTTTTCCACTTGTTGAGTTGTCCACGATCCTTCTTCCTTTTTGATCTATCATCCTCAATCTCCTCGTCCAAAAGATTTCTTTCTCGGGCTTTGCTCCATATTTTCTGCTCTTTTGCTCACTTCGACCTAGTAACAGTCACTGTGTCTTCCGCGAAGTCCGCATTCCCCATTTTCTTCCTTTATCTTCACGTACTTCCATACTCAAGGGCCAACAGGCCCCCAAATCTCACCTATGACTCATCCCGAGTCACTTCAGATCTCAGCTTCCTGTTTTACTTTGATTTCAGACTACGTAGTGCAGCCTCTGCTTTCTGCTCTATGCCTCCTTTTCCTCCTTGTGCAGACTATATTTTTTGTGTCTGGTACCCAGTTTCAACTGCACCTGGTACCTAGACCCTTTTCCTTATGCTTCTACTGAGAGCTATGAGGCAACTGGTTGTGATAGTACAACTTCAATCGGCTCCCATTTACTAATCCTTCCTTCCACTCTCCATTCAGATTCTTCAATTGCGCAGCTCCTCCCTCTGTAATATAAGCGACCTCATATGGTCTGAGACAATGCGTTCTAAACTTCCTAGGATGCTTCATGAACTTACTGTCGTATACTAGTACCAAATCACCTTGTTTAAATTCTTTCTTTCTAATGTGCTTGTCATGGTAGGCCTTTTGTCTTTCCTTCTGAACCTGTTGGTGAAATCCTGCAATAAATATATCTTCCTCCAATTCAACCAACTGTGCACGCCTCTCTTGAACAACGCTAGGGTCATCCATATCTATAAAGGCAACAATTCTCAGGATTGGTACCAAATATTCCATTGGAACAACAACTTCAATACCATATACCAACTTGAAGGGAGTCTGCATTATATGATTCTTGCTAGTGGTTCTATAGGCCCATAATATTTTTGGTACTCTTAGATCCCAATCATCCCTATTCACACTGCAAATCTTCATCAGTGTTGTCTCTAAGATCTTGTTGAATGCTTCAACTGTCCCATTTTCTTGTGGATGGTACGGTGTGCTCTTCTGATGGTGGACTGCAAATTCCTTAGTCAAGGCTTCAACTGTCTTATTGATGAAATGTGTGCCTTGATCGCTCATAAGGATCTTTGGGCATCCAAACTTGGTTATGATGTCATAAAATAGAAAGCACGCAACTGTAGTTGCACTACAGTCCTTAATTTCTCTTGCTTCGGCCCATCTGGTCAAGTATTATGTTGTTGTAATTATGTACCTTGCTCCTGTGTGCTTTCTTGGTGGGTTTATAGGTCCAACTAAGTCAATGGCACATTTCTCAAATTCTTGTAGGGTCAGTTGTGGTAAGGTAGGCCACCAAAGGTGATCTCTAAGAATCTTTTGCGTAGTTGCTTTACCTGCATAATGTCCTCCTACGAGGCCTTCATGAGCTTCTGTGAGGATTAGTGGAAGATCTTCCTCCATAACACACCTTCTCGATATCTCATCAGGTCCCATCTTGTATATATGTCCAACTATAAGTGAGAAGTATGTAGTGCGCACTACTAGTTCTTTCTTCTGAGGAATTGTGTACTCACTAGGTTCCATTCCTATTGATAGGAACTGGATTATCTCTGTGAAGTGGTCATTGATCTTTCTAATGGCCAGTAGTTATGCATCCAGTAGTGCATCCTCCAAACTTGTCGGCTCTTCACCATGTTCCAATCTGGACAAGTGGTCAGGACCTTTGTTCATTCTCCCTGGCTTTACTATGATCTCAAAATCATATTCCTGAAATAGCAGAAGCCATCTGCATATCCTTCCACCCAACATTGGCTTGTTGACTAGGTATTTCAATGTGAAGTGATCAATAAACATTTTGAAGTGCCCTCCCAACAAGTAGTGGTGAAATTTATGTAGTGCATACACCATGGCTAACCCTTCTTGCTCAGTGGTGGTGTAATTAATCTCAGCAGTTGATAGCTTCCTGCTAGCAAAGGCTAATGGGTGGTCAATATCTCCTCCTCCAGGTTGTGCTAACACATCTTCTAAAGTAATGGAATACACATCGACATGCACATAAAACTCCTTACTCCAATCTAGAAACACTAGAATAGGTACAGTAACCATTTTCTGTTTCAGTGTGTCGAAGCTCTGTTGGCATTCTTTTGTCCAACTAAACTGACAATATTTCTTCAAAAGATTCTCCATGGGTGCTGTGATCTAAGAATATCCTTTAATGAACTTCCTGTAATATCTTGTGTGTCCCAACCCAGTGCGCAACTGTTTGACTGAAGTAGGAGGGGGTAGATCAACTATAATGGCAATTTTGGATGGATCTACCAGCAATCCTTGCTTACATACAATATGACCTAACAACACTCCAAATGGTGAAAAGAAAATGTATTTCTTTAGGTTCAAGGCAATTTGACATTGTCTGCATTTATCCAACATTAGCCTTAGACATTCAATATGATTCTTCAATAAACTAAAAACAGTCCAATCATCAAAATATGCTTCTAGAAATTTATGCAAAAATTCCTTGAATGCTTCGACCACCACCCTAGAAAATATGGCTGGGGCATTATTTAATCCAAATGGCATCACTGTATACTAATAAGACCCCCATTCTGTTGTAAATGTGGTCTTATGGCAATCTTCCTTGGCAATCTGGATCTGATGGTATCCTGAAAATCCATCTGTAAAAGAATATACTTCCTGGCCTCCCACATTATCTAACACTTCATCAATGAATGGTGTAGGGAAGGGGTCATGCAAAAAAGCATCATTCAGATTCCTGAGATCTACGCATATCCTAATATCTCATGTCTTCTTGTCTTGTACCACCATAGGGATAATCCATTCTAACTCTTCGACAAGTTCTATGATCCCTGCTCCCAACATTTTGTCGAGCTCAATATTCACTTTTTCCTTATATTTAGGGTTCAATCTATAAGGTCTTTGTTTGAATGTCTTGCATCTGGCTTCAAAGGGATCCTCATCTCTCCCATAGGCCCTTTAATTCCCTTCATATCAGTGAACTTGGTTGGAAACAAGTCATGATATTCATGCAACAACTTTGTAATTTTGTCAATGGTAGTAGCATCCCAATAATCTCCAACATTTGCAAAATTAGGTGTCTGTTATGTTACAATATTGACCTTCTTAATATTGATTGGTTGTCCAATGAATGTTAACTCAACTCCTGGTCCTTCTACATCTCTCTGGTCTTCTGTTTCTATAATTTTTACCTTTCTTGGATCATCGTCTTCATCATTATTGATGTTGTAACAACCTTGCAGTTTTTGTAGAGTGGCAATCCATTCGTCCTCTTCTTTCTCTAAAGAGAGGCTTGAGGCCTCCTCAAAGAATTTATATCTGAAAATATGTAGTGCTTGATATACTGAAGGAAATTGAATTTCAAATAAGAAGGTAGTTACAAAATTTTGAGTCATACCTTCCCAATCTATAGTGATGAGGCGTAGCTCTTCTTGGAGGTACCAGTTGATAGGTGTCGTGTCCAGCATGTTAATGAATTTGTGCACCCACTGTTCTTGAGGAACATTGTTCTTGAGGAACATTGTTCTTGAGGGACATTGCTCAAGGCTTTCTCACAGCTTCACACATGGCACTTTGGTCAGCTTCGACCTATGTATCGAACTTCGCAACCTTCTACTTGTGCTGAGAACTGCGCTTTCACCAAGGTACAACACTGTACCCAATTTGTAATGTTACTTTTGTGTGCCCCCCACCATATTGTTGGGGTTTCTCTCAGGGCCTCATCCATTGCCAAAAATATTTGTTGCATTGGTACAATTTCTTCAAAGTCCGACAAGAAGGTTTGTAAAGGATTTAGACCATCAAAGGTGGGTAAGTTACTTACTGTTGTGTCGATCCAACAAACTTCTCTAGTTAGTCTAGCACATCTTCTTGTAGATACTTCATACATTTTATTCTTCCAATTCTCCAGTTCTTCTTCTGAGTCTAATGAGAATACGTTGTCACTTCGCCAGCTTAAGTTTCCATTGGCCGTAGGATTAATGTAATATTAATGTCTGGTTGTTAGCTTGTATATATTTTCCAGTGCATATGCGTGGTCTTCTTCTCTGATAGGTTATGTGTACCATTGACCTTCATCTGGATCTAAAGGTGAAATGACCCTAAGGCCATCTCTTTCAAAAGTCATGCGTATTTTCTTAAATCAACCACAGTGGAATTATTGAAAGCCTAATCAATTCCTAACAACGCAGGGTAAGGGAAATTGTCATCAACTATCTCAATTACCTCAAAATCTGCAAATGTTCTTACTCCGTCGATGTCCACAGGGACATGCTCTAGTTTTCCAAATGGACTTACATCTTGCTAGTTGGCCATCCTAATCTTGATAAGGGAATATATCAACTTCGGTTTTCCCATCAATGCCCAGGTTTTCTGAGGCATGACATTGACCTCTGACCATAAGTCGAGGACTACATAATCTATATCATATTCTCCTATTTGAGCATTCAAATGTAATTCCTTATTGGTCCTTCTCTTCTTACTGATTTGGTGTGCTACCCTATTCAGTAAGGGGTCTATCTTTCCAAGCTCATATTGTCTGATTAAATTTTGTAACTCTTGTACAACGCTCTCATCCTGAATCAACTTAATACAAGTATATAGGAATTCCATGAGCTTGCTTACCTCTTTTCCTTCTTTTGATGAAGCAGACTGATCAAATGCCAGAGGCATTCCATATTCTCTCACTTCTAGTCTTGTCTTCGATGAGGAACCCTAGTCTCCTATGAATTCTTTTCTTGCCTCCTCAAATATTTGTCTTTATTTCTTTGCATCAAACATTTGCGTCTTCTCAGTAGGTTTCATGATTCTTGAGTCATCTATAATCTTCCCTTGGGTCAATTTGTCTTCTCCTGTAACAATGCCTCCTTTGGTTATAACAGTGAATCTAGGGTCTTCTCCGCGAGGTTCAACATATATCAGTTGTACTTGTGGGTTCTACTAAGGTCCTCGTCTTTCTTGAATCTTAGCTAGTAGCACAGGACAATCTTCTATAACATGTTCGAATGAGCTACAAGTAGTACAAGGGTTCTGGAAACCCCTTGCGAGGTGTCATGGTTGTGCACAGTTATAATAAATTATCTATCCTCGGCCTTGACCCATAACTCCTCCTCGTCCTCTTTCTCTGAATCCACTGTGAGGATTGAAGTTTCCTCTCCCAGGGGAGTTGTACTATGTAGAGTTTCCTACTTGTTGTACTTTGCCTTGAATCTTGTATATGTCTCTTGGACTTTCATGCATGAGATCGTAAGCCCTAAAATCCCTATCATCATGCCCTATAGACTTATAGAATGTAAAATACAAATTTGTAGGCATCTGAACATATTTTTGCATGTAACATCACTCACCAGGGCAATGTGTATTTCTGCATATCTCGCACCAAGGTAAGGTGAATTGCTTCAAAGGGCTCCGGGCTCTAGAAGCCAAGTGTTCATTGAATAGGGGGTAGTGTTCCTTGTCATGGCCTTCTGACCTGCATCTGACACACCAGATGTCTTATATTTTACCTTTTCCCTTGTCTTTATTCATATCTTCGACCTGTAAAGACAAACTAGTCGGCAGACTCAAGATCTGAATCATACCTGAGATGGATTCTCCCACAGGGGCTGATTCTAACTTCATGACGATATCCAGTGCCTCAGACTGTGAAGCAATCTTCTATTTCATTAGAGGAACTTTGATGTGTGGTAAGAGGGCAACAATGAACCATTATTTTTTCTGTTCATGTGGGATCTGAAAAGTCAATCAGCCTGTTAAGGTTTTGAATCTCTGATCGAATTCCCAAATAGGTTTGGCCACCTTCTGCTTGATCTCTTTCAACTCTGTAATACATTGTGACTCCGACTTAGGTTTCTTAAATTCTACAATCAATGCATTCTTGATCTCATTCATTAGCTTAGGATGTGCAATTCCTTGAACAAGCTTCATGTACCATCTCAATGCATGATCCCTTAGAGTGGTACTAAACTGGGTTCTTTTGACAGCTTCGTCCATGAAATTTTTAATATTCCATACAACTTCACATAGGAACCAATGTTGATCAGGATATTCAAATCCATCTCCCCTAAATAATGGAAGCCTTATCTCGTCTACCATAGATCTTCCTAGGGTTCCTGACTGAGTATGTGGTGGGCTGCTTTTAATAGTACTCTGGACGCTTTGGTGGCTTGCATTAATATGATTTCTTAATACTACTGAATCAACAGGAGGGATAGTAGAACTTACTTCAACAATTCACGTAGTTCCTGAAGTTTCAGGTTCTTCCCGATGAAGCTCTTTAGCTTTCCCTTCCTCTGTCCTAGCAGGTTATGAATGCTCCTCATCTATCATATCTGCCTCTTCTCCACTGTAGAAACCCTTGTCCCCATATTTATACTTAAAAAGGTTCACAAGGTGAACTTCTCTGAACACTCTCCCACTGCGCATATGTCTAGCTTTTGTGTCGTTGTCGCTGTCTGAATTCTTGAACATTAGCCTTTCTAGATCTGACCAATCTACTGTATCTTCAAGATGTTTTTCTCATGCAACAACATCTTGAGTCTCAACTTCAGGAATTGTAAAATTTTTCCTCTGGGTCCCTTAAAGAAATATCTCTCAGCTTGGTTGTATGAGTCTACTCTATCAACAACAAACTCTGTGATGTACCCTCCAATGGTGTTGTCAAACCAGTGATCTACTACTCATGATACGGTGTTATCAACTCTCTTAACCTTCTTGATCAGCTCCGACATCCAAACCACAGGAGGTCTAGATCGGATCTCAAACTGGGTATTTGCTAATCTAGCTAGCCACTCATACAGCTCTTGATGGATTCCCCCAAAGAAAATTTCATGTATATCAGTGAAGATATATTTCTCCAACCAATCCTCTATACTAAGATTAGGGTTCTTGTTCTAGGCTTTAACAAAGTCCTTTTCTTGATCCTCTATCCACTTTTGAGTCTCTGTCTTCAATGGAAACCACCTTGACATTCCCTCAAGACGATTCATGTCCCGACAACGGAACCATTTGTTGGCATAGGGGAAGACCTAGGGTTCATCTCCAAGAGCGCGCCAACAAGCCCTAACTACTAGACCTTTCGGCAACACCTTCGAAGCAGATGGAGTCTCACCCGAAGAAGTTATGAGGGGGTTGCAAGACAAAGATGTCTACAACCAAGGGGAATATTAAGTGGATCTAATACAAGAACAATACAACATTCATATATCACTTATCAGCTAGGATCTACTCTACACATCTACTTATCAGATATAAAACCATAATACAATCACAGTATATCAATGAGAAAGACAAAATACCAATCACACACAACACAAAATATACGTGGTTCACCCTCTCTCTAGGGCTACATCCACATAACTATGCTTTATAATATATTAAGACGAAGCATACAGTTCTTGTATGCGCTCTTAGCTAGCAGATCCTCTTTCTTCTCCTCTCTTCCTCTCCCCTCCCTATGCACCCAGTTGTAGGGTTGATCTTTGCACCCAACTAAAGATCTTACAATATGTTGACGGGCGAAAACGACCGTCCGTCAATTAAGAGAGTGGAACCGGTCCGGGGTTGTCTAATAACCCAAGCCGTTTGGTATGGACCACCCTGACGGGTTTAACGGCTCCGTTGGCCGCTCTAAGGTCTCCTAAGGAAGCCGAAGAGAAAAGATGATCTGAGTTGAGTGATCTAACTAAACTAAATAAGCAAAACTAACTAAAATAAACTAACTAAAAGAAACTAAATTAAATACAACTAATGAGACAAGCTAGACTAAATATACTAATCTAACAATAAATCATTCGATAAACTAAAACTAACTACAAACTATTCTAACTATTATATATATACAAAAGACTAATAACTCAAATCAAATATTTAATTACTACTTTAATTACAATCTATTCACAAATGTGCATTATCTACAATCTACAGATTTGAACAAAACCTGTGAAACTAATGTGCTTGCTGTCCTAAAAAAACGAAGGATAAGTCTTTTTAATTTTGTGATTTATGAAGAAGAAAGTAAGTTAATTGAAATTAGAAGATCTAATATATTACTTAACTCAATTACTAGCTAATATACTAAGCAAATAATTGACAAACAAACCTAGAAACGCTCCAAATCTGCCCTGCGTATGATGATTCCTTAAGCTGGTTGGCAGAAGAAATTCACGCCAATTAGTCCTTACGCTTCTCGAAATGATCAGCTGCACTGCTTCTCGAAATTTGTTACAGGACAATCAAGAAAGAAATCATAACAGTTTACAATGATAAACCTCTGCAAAGGGAAACCTATAATGCAGAAAATTCATATAACAATTCGATTAATGAATAAGACAAAGCTATAATTCATAAAATGAATCAACAACTGCTATGTTCTTTATCTCCTTGGAAGCAACAATACATGTATAACAATAAGAGATTACATCACTTTCATTTGATTTAGACAACAAAGTGATACTAAACCATAAACGGAATGATGTACAAAACTTGGAACAAAAAGTTGATAAATTGAGAAGCGAAAGCTATAACAACGCATCAATGCTGCTCCAGTTTGAATAAAGATTACATATGCTTGTTCTTCCAAAACTAATGATGATTATTACAAAAATGAGCAGCACTTATAAGTTTTCTCACAAGGCAAAACATCCTTGTGGAAGTTTAAACTACTTCACAAAAATCTGGGAAGATATTCCCTAAATCTGATCCAAACTTAACAACCTAAACCAAAATCAAATCTAA
>ML810913.1:144081-169442 GCA_009831015.1 Picea engelmannii
TATTTTTCCCATCAGTCATTGTTTATATTCAAGTATTTGTTGATTCATTAAATTGAGAGGATCTTTGTTTAGTGAACATTCTACCTTATGTTTTCCTTCTTCATTCTTCCACTTATCAACATATAATCTTGTTTTCTGTTGAGAAACTTTTTTGCCTTCGATGAGTAGGATGTTTGTGACTCCATTGCCTATTGGTGTAGCCTATTGAGCTACAATTTTCATCCCTTTCTCTCTATTTATCCATCTTGCTGATCCACCTATTCAAAACCAAAATTATCTTTTACATTCTGATGGGTGTTGAGCTTACACTTAAGTAGTCAAAGTGTGACTTTCAGTGCTAACATTTTTGGTGTCGTTGCTAGGGACAAATTTGAGCATATTGAAAAGCTCCCTCAGAAGAACGAAACTACACAACTCCAGCTTTAGATGGTGACTGAAGTTGGACACCTTCAAGACTACACATTCACCATGGAAACTCCATTGTTCAGAATATGTTGGTGACTCCATTGGGGATGAGAAAAATCAAATGGCTATGAAGGCTATTCTGGCCAAGAGGTTTTCCCCACTCAATTTCTCAGCCATAGATGGTTATTCATATATTGTGCCTCAAATTGATGAATGGAAAGATCTTCTACCCAGATTTTATGAAGGTGATGATGACAACCCTTTTGAGCATGTTCATGAATTTCATGCTTTGACACAACAACTTGACATCCATCATGAAGATATATTGATGAAAATGTTCATGTAGTCATTGGAAGGCGATGCGAGGCAATGGTATAGAACACTCCCTGCTTCTAGTATTTCCTCTTTGAAGGACTTTCATGATGTTTTTTATTCTCATTGCAAGATAATTTATCCAGCTGAAAGACTTTTTGAGAATTGTTGTGAGGGGTATGCATCATATATTCAAGATTCAACAAGTGATTTCTCTAGTAGTGATGATGAAGGGGATGATTATAGAGAGAAAGACTTAGATGATGAGTTTTATAATTCTTTTCCTAAATTTGAAGAACAAATGCATCATTCATATCAAAATCTAGGTCCCCAAGAGAATGATCAATATGGACAATCCATCATCTCCCTTTCTCCTCCTTTTCTCGATTCTTTAAGTCAGGAGGCCATCTTAGGTTCATATTTATTTCATCATGAGAATAATGTTGTAGATTGTCATGAACAAATTCATAACTTACCAGTTGCTGTTGTAATCCATCCTATTGTTAATGAACCAGTGTGCCATGATTTGCCAAGTTTTGATGACTATGAGAATGTTTTCACTGAACAACTAGCTGTCCCAGCTATTGTACTAATCCCCTCAACCATTAATATTCAAATGGTCATTGATTCACCTTTGTATGATGATTATGAAGATGATTTCCATGAACAATCTGTTGAAGACCTTATATCAGAAAAGTACCCTTCCCATCAAAGAAATAATAGCTTGTTTCAACCCTCATGTCATATTTTTGTTGCTGAAAAAGAAGGAGAAGATGATAATCTAAGTTTAGAAGGTAAACAATTGAGAAATTGGGACCATAATCCAAGCTATGATGAATATCCCTCACAATCATAAGATAAGATAGAATAATGTAGTTTCCCAAAATCTTCTAATTGTGATGAACTTCCCTATCAACCCCCTATTCCTCTTGAAGACACAAGCTCAGTTTCATCAAGCAACCAAGATCAAATTCCATGTGATCAGATGAGAAAGGTTGAAATTAAAGAAAGACAAGCATCACTAAGCCTTTTTCCTAATGCACCTCATGACCAGGAGTGGACCAAGGCCATATGCATTGAGGATGAATCAGAAAATCAACAAGCCATACAACAACCAAGCACAATGGAGGAAGGACCTAATGCAATACTTTTACTTTTTAAACAAAGCAATGTCATAGGGGCAAGTATTGATGATTTTTTCAGGATCCATTTGCAGCTTGTCTGCACGCAAAAAGTGGGCCTAGGGCCATTGATTTATTCAATGGAAAGTGTATTGCCAAATGTTTCTTTTACGTGCCTTCAAGTAAGAATTATCTCTGGTGCTTAAGGAAGCACATTTAAAATCTTCAAACAGTTGAAAAAATGATGAAATGGATTCATTGGTTGTTTCATGTAACTTGAATGCTTCATTTTCCCAATAATTAGAGTAGGTGTGTGCAATAATCTTGCTAAACAAGCATCATTTTCATCATTTTTGTCAATTTCAGTTTTCATTTGCATTTTGTTTCAAATGAAGGTCATAGATCAAAGAAGATTGTAGAGGTTAAAGGTTGGGAGCAACCCTAGGATAAGAAATTGAAACTACAATAGTTCTTAGAGCCTCACAGGGAGCACTATATCCCCCATGGAGCCTATGTTAGCACAAGAACTTGCCGCTATAAGAGGCCTAACTATCAGAGTTTTAGGTTTTTGCTAAAGTGTTAACTCCCTCAATGGTAAAGTGCACAACCTACTATACTGCCAAGACACCTAAACACAATGGGTTCGACATTATAAAAAGACCACCAACTGCTCTACACGCATTCAAGATTGAAGGACTTGCGTTTTGAAATTTCTACCTAAACCTGCACATAGGTGCAACATAAGTGGCGCTACCTAATATTTATGGCAGAAAACGAATTGTGTAGAGTTATTTTACTAGTTTTTAGTCACTAAATTGAAACTTGGATTATGAACAATTGAAAAGGTATTTTTGAAAACTGGAGGAAGTTTTTTTTCATAACATGCCAAATAAAAAAAATCTCTCTCATTTTTTCAAAATTTGTTATGGTTTGAGAGATATTAGACATAGAAGTGGCGCTACCCAACTGTTTTATAGCGGCGCTGCCTAATTTCTTGTAGTAGTCACGGTTTTGATATTCGCCTTGTTGGGAGGTTGCCACATGTCAAGGAGGGTTTGAATGAATTCTCAAGGATACATTAGATGTCAAGAGACACCTGCACCTAATATTTATCTCCAACAAAGGCCTCATGCAATGAGGTGGAGACATTTTATTAATGACTTCCAACAAATTCCTGAAAATTAGTAGTTTGTTGTATTTTTGTCTCTTTGTTTGTTGCCACCTATCTCCAAGGCTTATAATCCAATGGAGGATATGGGATTCGACCTCCTTATTTCATTTGGATGCTATTGTCTATTTAAATAAGGAAATATCTCTTGGAGAAGGGAGAGGGATGATCCAAGAGAGGCTAGAGAGAGTAGGAGTAGGCAATTTTTCTGTGTATGTTCATTTGTAAGCCTGTGGGCATTTTATGATTGTAAGCATTACTGCTATTGGAGACTCATGAGAGATGTGACTTCAGATTGTAACTCTTCTATTTATATTTCTTGTTATTTGAATATATTGCATATTTGAGGATTAAAGGCTATCAATGATTTATGGATCCCTAAGCAGTAGAGGATCTGTTGTATTTTGCCCATCAGTCATTGTTTATATTCAAGTATTTGTTGATTCATTAAATTGAGAGGATATTTGTTTAGTGAACATTCTACCTTATGTTTTCCTTCTTCATTCTTCCACTTATCAACATATAATCTTGTTTTCTATTGAGCATATTTTGTGCCTTCGATGAGTAGGATGTTTGTGACTCCATTGCCCATTGGTGTAGCCAATTGATCTACATTTTTCAGCCCTTTCTCTTTCTTTATCCATCTTGTTGATCCACCTATTCAAAACTAAAATTATCTTTTACATTCTAATGGGTGCTGAGCTTACACTTTAGTAGTCAAAGTGTGACTTTCAATGCTAATAGGTACAATATGGATGGAGTCATGTTGGATCTAGGATCTAACGTGAACATTTTCCCCAAGAAATATTGGGAAGTGATGGGTAATCCTAAGTTGGTTTGGTCACCCATTCAACTTCGATTGGCCAATAAATACAAGATCTACCCCATTGTCCAGTTGGAACAAGTATAAATGAACATCGAAGGAGTGAAAACAAAGACATACTTTGAATTCATTGAGATCATGGATGAGTCTGATACATACCTTGCACTACTAGGGATTGACTGGGCCTTTGACAATAATGCGGTGCTAAATTTGAAAAAGAGGCATATGTCCTTTCAAACTGACACTCTGTGCATGGTTGCACCACTAGACCCATATGGGGGAGACCAATACAATGAGACCATGGATGAGGATGTGTGGAGCTCAACTATTGAGAATATTTACAAAGTCACAAGGAAGAGGGAGGACTACATCAACCCCACCGCGGATGGAGAGATAATTCAAAGGAGTGGTGGATACATTATGACATAGATTCTGAGGATTTTGTAATATACCAGATATAAAATGTATGAAGAACATAAATAAAATGCTAGTAATGGAAGAATAACAACAATATAACTAGAACATTCACCACAATAACACTGAAATGATATAAGAATAACAACATAAATAACACTTTGAATCTGAAAGAAATGTTCACGGGCCTCTTCGAGGGGGCAACCTCCAATTAAGTAGAGCTCTATTAAAATAATATCCAAGCTAGGTTTATCATACCCTTGAATCCTATTTATACTAAAAAGAAATATCTAGAGGAAGATCCTTCTAGAAGCGAAAGCTTCTATTAGGTCTTCTTACATCCGCCTTATTCTATTTTATTGAAAGGCCTTATTAATATTTACCTTTATTACATCTGAATATATTGTTCTACCTATGTGCGGGTTAGGACCCTAACATGTCTTCCCCCTTAAAAACAACCTTGTCCTCAAGGCTTGAGATGAGAAAATTGTTGCAGAATGGTAGTTGGTTCCCAAGTGGCGTCTGTTGGAGTTGTATCTTTCCACTGGACTAGCACTTCCTTGATGGTTCTCTGACGTAGCTGATGCTCACACTGGTCCAAAAATACTTCTTTTTGTATCCAAATGGATCCTTCTTTAGCTAACTCTGGAAAGTTGGTTTCAATTTGGCACTTAGCTCCAATCACCTTCTTTAAGCATGAAACATGAAAAACAGGATGTAGCTTTGAATGGCTGAGAAAATCTAACTGATAGGCGAATTGTCCCACATGCTTGAGCATGGTATAAGGACCATAAAATTTGGGCACTAGCTTCTGACAATGATCGGTCTTTAGGGAAGTTTTCTTGTAAGGTTGCAGTCGAAGAAACACTTGATCCCCTTCTGCAAATTGACGTTTAGAGCGACCTTGATCTTCTTGTCTCTTCATACGATTTTGTGCCATGACCAAATTCTCTTTGAGGGTATGGAGAATAGGCTCTCAAGTTGTAAGTGTTAGGTCAACCACTTGGACCTTCGAGGCACCTGGTAAGTATGAGAGAACTGAAGGTGGCTTATGTCCATATACCACTTCAAAAGGAGTCATGTGTGTAGCTGTATGGTATGAAGTGTTGTACCACCATTCAACTAGGGGTAACCATTGAGCCCACAGATTTTTCTTTTTCGAGGCAAAACACCTCAAATATGTTTCCAAACACTTGTTGAAAACTTCCATTTGGCCATCAGTCTGGGGATGATGAGTTGTTATGAGATGCAATTATGTGCCTTTTATCTTGAATAGTTCTTGCCAAAAATTGCTTGTGAAAGTTCGGTTGTGATCAGAAACAATAGAGTGTGGAATGCCATGAAGCTTGAAGACCTAATCCATGAAGATTTGAGCCACCATGGATGTTGTAAACAGGTGTTGAAGGGCACAGAAATGAGCATACTTGGAAAGGCGATCAAAAAACACCATGATGACGGATTTATTTCCCAATTTGGGTAAGCCGGTAATAAAATCCATAGAGATATCCTTCAAAATAGCAAGTGGAATCGGGAGCGGTTGTAGTGTACCCGACGATTTGAATGTTTATCCCTTGCGTTGACACACATCACATTCAACTACAAAATTATGAATGTCTTGTTTCATACCATCCTAGAAAAAGGAACGTTTGACCCTGTCATAGGTTTTGGTGAACCCGGAGTGCCCTACTGTGGGTGTAGCATGAAGCTCAGAAAGTACCGTGGATTTAAGCTTTGATTGTTTACTTAAATACAAATGGACTTTGTATCGAAATTCCTCATGGATCCAAGAGTACCCTAGGGAATCTGGAGCATTGGACTGCAATTGTTGGATCAACTGCGAACTTTTGGGATCTTGTAGCCATTCCTGGCAAATGGCTTGGAGTCAATCTGGTACAATGAATGAAAGAGAAAAAAGGGATCCTTCATCTTCATATTTTTGGGAAAGTGCATCCGCAACCACATTGTCTTTTCCTTTCTTATAAATGATCTCATAATCATATCCAAAGAGTTTAGTCACCCATTTTTGTTGTTTTGGGGAGGAAATGCGTTGTTCCAGAAAATACTTGAGGCTTTGATGGTTTGTCTTAATTTGGAACCATTGCCCCAATAGATAAGGATGCCACAGATCCACGACATGCATAATAGCCAACATTTCATTTTCATAGATGGATTTTCCCAAATTTCTTTCAGATAGTTGCTTGCTAGTAAAGGCCAAAGGTCGACCCTCTTGCATAAGGACAACACCAATTCCTTTCCCTAAGGCATTACATTCCAACACAAAGGTCTTTGTGAAATCAGGCAGGGCAAGGATTGGAGTGGTGCACATGGCCATATTCAAGGTTTGAAAAGCTTGAGCAACGGCTGGAGTCCAAGTGAAAGAGTTCCTTTTGAGGAGAGCAGTGAGAGGTGCTGCAATCTTCCCATAATTCTTAACAAACTTGCGATAATACCCTGTTAAGCCTAGAAATCCACGCAAGCTCTTAAGAGTATTTAGGTGAGGCTATTATTACATAGCTTCAATCTTTTTAGGATCCACCTTAACGCCATATTTTCCAACCAGATGACCCAAGTATTCTACTTATAAGGCGCCAAAAGCACATTTAGACTGTTTCAGTAAAAGTTGGTGCTGAGAGAGTAGATGTAGAACTCGATTCACATGAGCAAGATGGTCTGTCCAGGTTTTGCTATAGATGAGGATATCATCAAAGAGAACTAAGACAAAATGGTGAAGAAAAGGAAGGAAGACATGATTCACGAGGCTTTGGAAGGTGGAGGGGGCATTACACAAGCCAAAGGGCATGACCAAAAACTCATAGTGGCCCTCATGAGTTCTAAAGGTGGTCTTGGGAATATCTACCTCTTTCATACGTATATGGAGGTAGCCCAAACGAAGATCCAGTTTAGTGAAGAATTGGGCGCCACTCAATTCGTCCAGGAGGTCATCAATGACAGGAATGGGGAATTTGTCTTTGATGGTAAGTTTGTTGAGGGCACATAAGTCGGGACACATTCACCAAGAACCTTCTTTCTTTAGGACCATGACCACATGAGATGAATAGGGGCTCGTACTAGGGAGGATAACACCTGCATTAAGGAGTTCCTAGACCATTTTCTCAATTTCTTTTTTTTTGGAAAAGGGGTGACAATATGGACGGATACTGGGAAGAAGGCTTCCTGGTACAAGGGGAATGGAATGTTCATGAACACCATGGGAAGGAGGCAAGCCTTAGGTAGTCAAAAATACCAATTGATTTTTAGAAAGGATGGTTTGGAGGTCTTGCGGTACGGAGGGTGTCTCTATTGCTTGTATGACATGAGTTGGGAAATAACACTAGAATGACCCTTTTTGAGCAGATTTTCCATGTGATGGGAACTAATGATCTCAGGTGAACTGGCGGTGATGCCTTGGAACTTATATTGGTGGCCCTCCTGGTTGAATTGCATGGTTAAGTCTTTAAAATCCATGAGAATGGGACCCAAAGTCCTTAGCCAGTCTGAACCTAGCACAATGTCACAACCCCCCATGTCGATAGAAAACATATGGGATTTCAGGTGGTAGTCACCAATTTGGAGACACACATTTTCACAACGTCCTCCACATTTCATGGAACCAACATTGGCAATCATGATTTGGAAATTATTGACGGCATGGATGTAGCAATGGGTTTCTTGGGCAATGCAGCGATGCATAAAATTATGGGTGCTACCACTATCAACCAGAATGATGACCTTCCAATGATTGATGTAACCGATTAGCTTGAGGGTTTGGGGAGTGGAGAAGCCAGTGAGATCATTGAGGGAAATGACTAGTTCTACTTCGGGAGGGTCTGAGGGAGGGGTTATGTCAGTGGATTCAGGAGATTCAGACATAGAGGAAGTTTCTTCATCTTCTTCCGAAATCTCCTCGAAGATGGCCATAAAAATCTTTTGTTCTTTACACTTGTGGCCCGAGAAATATTTTTCATCACAGTTATAATAAAGGCCTTTGAGGTGGCATTCAACCATTTCAGCCCAGGTCAATTTTTGGATCTTTAGTGGAGTAGAGGGAGTAGTGGGATTTACTGGTTTAGGGAGAGGGATGAAGGAGGGTTTGTGGTTTTGAGAAGATACAATCGGCTGTGCTTATTTATCTCTTTTGGTAGCCTCCACCCAACTCTCAGGCCGAGCCATGAGGACATGGGCCCGAATTTCATCCTTGAGGCTGTTGATAAAACACTCTCGAAAAAAGGCATCGGACATGCCCTCTGTTCTAAAATCTAGGTGCTCAAAGGCAACTATAAAGTCTTCTACTGTTCCTAATTTTTTCATCTTTTTCAAACGGTCCAAATGGCTGGTTTCAGTGTCAAAGCATTCATAAAGATCTGCCACAAATTGTGTCCAAGCACTATACCCTTGACGAGAATTTTTTCTCCATTGCCAACGTTCTTGATCTAGATGGAGAACACCATACCAGAGTTTGGCCAAGTCATCTGTAATGTTGTATAAAGAGAAGTAATGTTCCATTTGGGTTACCTAACCAGTGGGGTCTGAGCCATCAAATTTGGTCACATCCACCCGTGGAAGGCGTAGGTCACGTTGAAAGCGATGGTTCTGCAAGGTATGGGAATGAGAGGAATGGTCACCTTCAGTATGTGGGGGTGAGGAAGAGGAAGGGTTATCTGTAGGGATATGTAGTTTGGTGCAGAGTGCCTAAAATACTGATTCAAGCTGGGTGGTGAGGTCTTGTTTGATTTCGCCCATTGAGGACTGCATAGTTGTATTGATGGTGGTGGAATTGGCACTAAGTTGTTTCACTTCTTGTTGGGTCTCAATGAGACGAGATTGCAAGGTGTTGAAGTGAGCTTCCAAGTCTTGGCTACAAGTATGGGCGACGAGGATGGGGGAACTGAAAAGGGGTGGGCAGGGTAAAAATCTTTTGCCAAAAAAATAATATGGATGAATGTGATAAGGACGAAGAGATGAATCCAATGGAATAGGTATGAAATAATGGTGAAAAAAATTCTAGACTTTTTTTTTTTTTACAGAGTTATACTCCGGTCTGAAGAATACTGTAGAGAGGAAATGCCCAAATGCTTAACCAGAAAGAAATGTGTATTTACTTGGCAACCCGAACACAGTTGCGCGGCAATAGATCTTGTTTGTTTTAATTTGTTTATGTTTCTGTCCACAAGGGTTAGGTATTCAAGGGTTCTACAGACAAGGGTTTGCCCTGTGCTATAGCTCTATGATATACATGCAGGGTCCAACAGTAGTACTCGGCCCAATATATCAGGGCACTCACTAAGGAGGATAGACCGTACCCTTATCCGTACTACCTAACTACCCAAGTACTAGAGAGTATCTTCCTGAGTGTTGTTCTCGGTGACACTATAGTAGTCAGGCGGCCGATCGGTTTATCTAAAGAGGGCTTCAGGTAATCTAGGCCGATCCGTACACAGGTGTTGTCTGATGAGATACCACTCGAAGGGGTACCAAAAGGGGTTACAAGGGTGGCCAACAGATGTGCGCTTAAGTACCACTTGTATTTCCTGTGTGTATGAATCCCTCAACCGCGGGTTTATGTGCGTAACGACAGATCTCTGTGGCTTAAAGATGCCAGAATACATATCTACCCTGGAAAAAAAATTTAACCCACACTTTCTGCCAAGGAAAGTGCTCTGATACCACTTGTAATATACCAGATATAAAATGTATGCAGAATAGAAATAAAATGCTAGTAATGGAAGATTAACAACAATATAACCAGAACATTCACCACAATAACACTGAAATGATATAAGAATAACAACAAAAATAACACTTTGAATCTGAAAGCAATGTTCACGGGCCTCTTCGAGGGGGAAACCTCCATTTGAGAAGAGCTCTATTACAATAATATCCAAGCTAGGGTTCCCATACCCTCGACTCCTATTTATACTGAAAAGAAGCATCTAGAGGAAGATCCTTCTAGAAGCGGAAGCTTATATTAGGTCTTCTTACATCTACCTTATTCTATTTTATTGAAAGGCCTTATTAATATTGACCTGTATTACATCCGAATATATTGTTCTACCTATGTGCGGGTTAGGACCCTAACAGATTCCATGGAGAGGTGGAAGGATAATCTATATGAATTATCAACGAGGTGGTGTGTGCATATATCTACAGAATAGCACATTGAATACTTTGGATCCTGTCAATATAATGGGTCAGAGTTGGTGGATACATTACTTGCATGGATACAATGCATTCTATAGGACCAACGACCTTGCGCACTGGACATAGTACTAGTAGGTATTCCTGCGCACTAGTGGGATGCACAACGAGAATCATATCTTGAATGGGAAGCTATCGAAGAATCCATGCACAAACTATTTCAACCATACATTGAAATCCATCAATACACCGATCCCTATGAAATGTGTTGGATTGTGAAGTAGAGGTGCATTTTTCGTGGTCACTAAATGAATGACCACCTTCGGCTTCCCAAGAAACACCCTATTTCCTTGATTCCTTAATTTTATGTTGGAAAACCTAGGTTCCCTTAAATAGCCTGAGATGATCTATTCCCTACGCACCTACTGTTCAATAGCTCGAGATGATCTGTGTCGTTCAATATCCCAAGATGATATATTTGCATAGACGACTCCCGCACAACTGTCGATGCAATGATTAGCCAATGGATCCTACTAGAGTCTATTGCACCTAATTTTCTACCTCTCGCACGGACATTGACCGATCACGCTCGGATGAGGGTATGTAGCGACCCACCTGGGGTCAATCCGCCCATTTAAGACATTAATTAACTTCCATTGGGGGTGCATTGAACCATGATTTTTACCTATGGAAAGTAAAATCGCGCATAGATTATGTCATCTATATCATAATTGATTTTTAAGATATGGTAGTGGCCACAAAGTGGAAACCTCAATGATCTAAGTGACTGATCACCCTCACATGTTCGCTAAAACTATTTCAGGAACTGATAGCCCATCAGCACCGCTGGGAGGAGGATGATTTCCCTTATTTACAATAAAAGCGATAATTATTGCAAAAATCATCACAGGCCTTGGCATTAATCCAAGTACACCAACATGAATTCTAGCATGTCAATCCCAATGGTCGAATTGGGGTGAAGTACGAGCCAACCCAACTGAAAATATGGAATAATGAATCTACATGCATAAAAACCCATGTAGTATGTTGGATCCATTTGAGACAAAACCGCTCTCTCATTCCACTTCCTCACTATTTATTTTTATCTATGTTATACTTACTCCGCCCCTCCCACCATCGCCATTCCCAATCCCAATCCACAAACAAGTTCCACCATCGTTAAAACCATTCCCAATATGGATTCATCCATCCAATATAAAACTCAAACCAAGTATAAGGACATTAATGAAATGTTTCTTTCCACTCTTGTACTCCCCTATGACATCCTTAGTGATGACCTTCCATTCAGGAAAGTACCCTTCCTCAAATGTGTTGATTACAATATCCATGACCCCCACTAGTTTCCTGAAATTTATCTCGACCGATACACAAAGGTCATCTGGGGTGACAATGGCATGGAGAAAACAATCATACAAGATTGGGAAAGACCCCTGAAGTGATCTGGGATACTATCCCTTCTTAAATGTCCACACTTTGGTTGGGATGACGCCATGTGTTCAGGTGTTCGGTTCCTGCTCACCAGATTACAACGGAAATACCTTTGGTTGGATTAGTTGTATCTTTTTTACCATGCCATTATACACAGAGTCTCAAGTTTTCCCAATTTTGGTGTTAATCCGTCCAACATTCTTAAATATAAAGATGCACCATTGGAGGAGGTGTATTCCACATACAACACTAAGAGACAAAAATACAATGTTCTCATCGTTGCGATAAATGATTCAACTATCTAATTTTCCACTCAACTCCTTGAATGTAAAATTATTCATAAATGTCGAAAGGAATAATGTCTAATTGGTGTCATTCTGTCCACAGAGCATTGCATTGACGGGCATCAGCTGGATTGGTCCCCCTACCTCTTTAAATAATTTGTCGTAGAATACCTAAATGATCAATATGAGGGGAAGGAGTTTCATTACAGTTGGATCCTTTTATTCTTGGGCATGGCACTCTGGAAGCCACCCCCCAACTTTGAAATTGACATGGAAAATGCCCCTTCATTTCTCTCTCCCCAGTTCTTGCCTCTCCAACACTCCAAGGAGTTCGAGAAGCAGGATTCCCTTTAAAAATCATTCAATCAATGGCACACCCAACCGATCAGTGCATATTCCAAGAAAGTCTACATCCCACCCCCTATATTCACCAGGTATGAACATCATCTTTTTTTTACATGTAACTTCCATAATGTGGTAATTTTTCCTCGCTCAGATACAAAGAAATCACAAGCAGTAATTCCCTTTTGTATTACAAAACACAACATTATTACGATGGTTGAACATTGGATGACCAAATACCATCCCCCATTCTCGTAGCTACAGTATGAATCTGAAATCAGATAAAAAATTCCCTGAACCAGTCCAAGGATGCAGCGGATTCCAACTAGAATGCAACAATGACCAAGAACATAGAATATCCCCACTCCTATGCATGTTCTCTGAATTCAACTGGGTCTAATGAGGAAAATACCACCACCAAAAAATGAAAGCGATTGTCAAACACCCAAATCCCAACACAGATAACCATTGACTTAGGATCCAACCGTGATTCAACCGTGATCCTTCACCTTTTCCACGGACAACCCCAATTGTTGAAGAAGACAAATTGGTCACATATTTGAACAAACCCCGCTCTAGGTCCAGTAAATTCAGTGAAAAACATCCTATAAGCAATCTGAGGAGGGTTCCACCACACAGATCTAACAGGTTGAAAAATTGATGAAAGAGATTTATGCAGTTAGCCAAACAGCAAGTCTCCCGCAATGACATGATAAGGAATATGAATATTATGGTCCAATATTTTTCTCTACCCTCCATACCCGAATCTCCATATTCACCTATTTCAACCCCCTAGGTGTCGGGAATGATCCCTCACCAATTAATCAATCCATCTCGGCCATAATCGAGTTGGACTGGTAACATGTACCTACCTTGAACATCCAAAAATTTATCACTTCCATGGTACATTATCTCGGAGCACACAAACAATCCATCTACCAGTAGCACACACAGTTACACCTCCACATCGACCAAGAGAATTCCATTCATGACACGATGCAATCCCACCTACAACGCGAATCCCACATGCATCAGGAACATGAAGAGACTCAGAATAATTTACAATATATACACATGGTTGAAGTAGCCACCCATGTAGAAACTTAGGGCCAATATACATCCGTTCTTTCTGACCACACTACATCAATTATCTATGTTAATGAGGCCTATTTCTTGGTCTCCCCCACGACACTAGTGATGTCAGATATTCCATCTCTGTAGAAAATGGAATCATTCATTGTGAACGTTTTGGCTCTGTAGTCACAGAATCATGAACTTCAAGACCAACTGCAACATCTAACCCTAGAAGGAACCACCCTCAAACAACAAATTTCTTAGGCGATCAATGTTGTTCAAGAGACTCAAGACCATGCCCACGACTTTGATGAGATGGTCACTCAATTCTTCAAATTGTGGGATTATTTATAGATCCCTCTAGATCTCACAACACTCTATGATTGAACTCATGCAATAGAGGTTTAGGTCGCGCAACAAAATCATGACATAGGTTTTTTTTCTCCCAAGGAACACACTATTTCCATGCATGTTATTGCTACATGAATAGAGGAGGAGATCACTTCAGCAAGGGTTGAGCAATAGCACATGGGAGAATTGATCACTTTGATAACTGACAAGGCTAGTATTGGTATACTTAGATTTTAGAGATACAATTTTCTACTAGCCTCCTCATCGAGAAAATCAACATAACATATCTAGCAACACCCTAGATCACGACCAACGATGTTGAGGAAGCTCTTCAAATTGCAAAATATCTTCAACGCCAACTCTATGAGCCCCAACTCTAGTATAAAGACTATGAAATCCATTGTCGAGCTCATTCTATAAAGAAACTGGCTCAAGGATGAGCCAGATAATAGTGGTGGGGATCTGTTGGCACCCAAAGGTTTGGGTTCAGTTTTGCGCATGTGCACAAAGGAAGTTGTGCACTCTCATTCCATATTTTTTTGTGCACCTAAGGAAATTCACTAGTAATGACATAGAGTGCACACCAGACTGATTTTTTTCAGTTGCACGCCACACTTAAAGATTACCAAGTGCACATCGGTCTGCGCTTTTTCAAGTGCACTGGAAAACAAGAAGATTCCCAATGGAATCTGTTAGCACTAGGAATCACCCTCAGATTGCATGGAAGGTAAGCCCAGTACCCATCAGGTTATGTGTAAATGTAAATTATATTTTAAGGGGTCAAATGGATAAGACTCAATATGATAACGTTCTAACTCAGAAATTTGGGCTAGCATGCACAAGAAATCAAGGTCTTGACTAACTTCAATTAGTAAGTGGGAGTAAAGGTGAATAGAGGGAAGACTTTGGTGAGTAGAATGTAGAGGTTTCTATAAACATCAGGTCTGCAAGCAACCTAAGGAAGAAAAACTCTAACATAAGATCTTCTTGAGTTCAAAGTTTAAGGACACTAAAAAAACATCATAATAATATTATAATCAAACATTCATCATAATATCACCACAACAATCCATGTGAATCATTCAATCATGAATACTTCAACATCAGAGGCAAATAAGCTGGAATAAGAAAGATGATTTCTATTAACCAAGATATCTCAAATCAAATACATAACCAATTCACAGTGACTTCATCAAAATATTACAGCATAAGGGAGCCTATCTCAACCATTCGAATCTACTAAAGCCTTTAGACTATCTATTTATAACAAAAGGGGAGGCAACAGTTGGAGGTGTGAGTTGGCCTTCTTCCCATGAAAATATCCAAGAATTTATTCCACCTAACAACTTAAACTAACAACTATGCTATAAAAGGGGAAAATGTTGGCCACTGATCCAACCAATCTTTGAATTGACTTTATCTTCTTTTGATGTGCAACTCCTTTCCTACCAAGTGTCCTTCAGGGGGCATGTAAATGTCATCATGTTGCCAGCTACTATTTCTACAATTATCCACACCATTAGTTATTCATAAAGATGCTAATTCAACCCCCCTTGATTACCTGTACCTGTTGGTAGCATCATTTGGTAGCGCTTTGAGTAGCGAGATTTTGTAGTGCCTTTAACAAATTCCTTGTGATTCCCTAATGAAACCTCTGAAATAGGCATGTCAAATGGGTAGTGCCAAGCCTGTGTGCCTCTGTGTAGAATTCGGCCTCTGTCAAAATTTTGGTAGAACCTGCCTATGTAATTCACTCTCTGTTAGAATTTAGGTAGCGCACACTTATGTGTCTGAGTGAAATTTGGTAGCACCATCATAATTCAAAGCAACATCACTTCAATGTTGACAGTTTTGGTAGCACCTCTTGGGTAGTTAGAAGCGCCGTATATAGCAGACTGATGGAACATGAAAACTATACAATTTTGTGGCACCGTAGTGCTACGGAATGTCTGCGCTACCACTGTTGATGAGTCGATTAATTCTTTTCAAAAAACCCAAAACTCTGAATAGTAAGCATTAGAATCCTATATATCATATATAGGTGGTAGATGTAGTATATCCTTAATTACTTATCTTTGCAAAAAGGGTCCATCTTAAAAAATGGAGTTGCCTTTTACCAATTACTTCTTTAACCCGACACTCCTTCTTATAGAAGGAGGACTTCCCTTGGGCACAACAGTATGATTCGTTTAGAAGTAACAGGCTTCTTCACTGGAACTATGCTCTCCTTGGTTGTTGGTTTCTCCTTTTCAATAGCAACCTCAACCAATACATTCAAGTTCCTTTGAGCCAGTTCATCTTGGAATAGTTGCAGTTTTTCTTTGAGCTTTCTGTTATGAGATTGAAAGTCTTTTTTTTGCCTATAGAGGTTCTTGATATGCCTATCAAGAGGCTGGGTGTTGGCCCTTGAACAAGTTTTGAGGATCCTTGGTCATGTTTGACCTACTTTTGGGACTTCGACAGGTTGTCGAAGGCGAAGCAGAGATCGTGGGACCTCAGCCCCTTTTTAGTAATTTTTGGGTTTTGGGATATGTAACGGGTATGGGAATGCAGACCCATGGGTTTACCCATGTTTAGGCCCTTTTTGCAATGTATAAATATAAGTCTAGGTGAGGTAAGAAGGAAGAAGATATTTTGGTACCTTTCTAAGTGCTAAGTGCTAGGTGCAAGTGATAGTTGTATATGCTCTGTGCATGTTGTGTGAGACTTGCAAGGCTAAGTGTAAGTGACTGTAAGAGATTGAGTAGAAGATTTGTGTTGTAACCTAGCTCAGGGAAGGAGGATCTGGCGAGGTGAACACAGATCTCCTGTCTTATGCGGAGTAGGATCTTGTGGCTCTGTTCATGTAGAATATTGACAGAGGATAATAAATAAGAAGAAGAGTTGGTGGACGTAGCCCCAGGATGGGGGTGAACCACGTATATCCTATGTTGTGGTTTATTTGTGCTTTATGGTTGTTCTCTTGTTTATGTGATTAAATGCTTAGTGCATTGATATATGCTTAGAAGAATCCAATATGATAGCTTAGTGTTGAATAATGTGAATGAATGTTAAATCTAATCTATGTTGATGTGCTTAGTGCTTGAATATATTGGATCTATGTGAATACTGTGATCCTCTGTGATTAGGGTATTTATTGCAGAGTAGATATTGGTTAAATACTAATGAACTGTAACTGTTAAGTTCTCTATTAAGGTGTTGTAATCACAGATCAGTGTCCCAGCTAAGGTTGCAGACATCTGAGTCCTGCAACCACCCCTACCTCTACCTCGGGTGAGACTTCATATGCTTCGCAGGTGTTGCCGAAAGGGCCAGTAGTTAGGGTTTTGTTGGTGCGCTCTTGAGCGCTGAACCCTGGGTATGCCCCTATGCCAACAAATGGTTCCATTGCTAGGACCTGAAATCATGATTGCTGGGAACTAAAGAAAATAAATCTATGTGGGTAGATATGTTTCCTAGTGCGCAGTATTCTACTTGACCTGTAAAGATCTATGCTAAGAAGAGAAGTCATATCTGAAGAGAAGAGGTAAGATCTTTAAGCTTTGTTCTTTGTTAAAGGTAAGAACAATGAAAAGTTTTGATTGAAAAGGTAAGATAAGTGGAATTTTTTGTTTCAAAAGTATGGATCTATGTATGTTTGATAAATTTTGTATTAGCTTGAAAAATAGGGCACAACTAGATGAAAGAAGGTTTGATATGAGTAGATCTGATACAAATAATTAAAGATATGGTATTCCTATGCATAGAAAGAATGTTTGGACTAACAAATGGATGCAGGACCCTAGAAAGAATTTTTTGCAGGATAGCTACTATGATCCTAGTGCACAATACAGGAAAGGTTGGGGATCATTTCAAAGAATAAGAAGATTAACCCTTTGTTATAATTGCAGAAGATCGGGACATCTTGCTAAGGAATGTCTGGTAAAATACCTAGTGTTCTTTGTTGTCAAGCTATGGATCATGAAGTTTTGGATTTCCCTAGAATGATTGCTAAGGTTGAAAGAATGAATATGAGACAAGATAACCTTGAGGAAGATCAAGAAACTGAGACCATGGCAGAACCCCAGAAAGAATCAGAGAATGTATTGCTACAAATGAAAGAAACCCTGAATGATCACATAAATATCAACTTATCAGAAAGCTTCAAAGAAAAAAAGTGCATAGAGACAAGAATAGGAGACTTTGACATTGACTGTGTTCTAGATGAAGAAACGCAGGTGAATATCATGACAAAAGGGATTTGGGAAATTTTAGGAAATCCTGCTATGATTCCTTCATTGGGGGGAATATGATTATTTAGAGGAAAGTCGATAACCCTATGTGGAAGACTCACCCAGATATCTATGAATGCTCATGGAACTTCGACAAAACAAGATTTTGAGGTTGTTAAATTTATTGAGAACAACACCCCATTTTCTATATTACTAGGAAAAACTTGGATTGAGAAAGATCATGCCAGAAGAAAAGAAGAGGAACTCTTAGAACAAAAGAAGCAAGAATTAAAAGATTTCATGACTAGGAGGATAGCGCGCTTGATTGAAGAACATGAGAACAAATCAAAGTTGTTCAGAACCAGAAACTTGGATGTCGAAGTGGAAAGAACAGAAGAAGAATCATAGAAGAGTGGAGCACCTACCCCAGACAGAAAATAAGTATTTCCCTTGAACCCTATGAAAGACCATCAACAACGCAAAGTTACTATGGTAAAAGGAGATAAGAATCAGAATGGAAAGAGGAATACCGAGATAAATATTACAGGGAAGAAGGCTAGAAAGCTGAGTAAGAAGAGAGAAAATATAGAAAAGTTGTAGAAGGTTCCATAAGGGACTTCGCAAAAGGAAGGTTTGCAAAACTGGAACTTCGTCAAGATATCAAAACAAAGCAACATGGCACCTCACCATGGAGAAGCAATATAGTCATTGAAATCATTATAACTGTTATCCCGACGCCCAGAATGATTAGAACAATAGTTATGACCCAAAAGCTTTCCATCAAACCGTTGGGACCACGTCGCAATGGAAAGAACCACATTGATGAAGGCCTCCCATACGTTGGAGATATCTGTTACATTGTGTCTACTTATTCTATCGACTGTTTCACCGAGAAAAATTTTGCAAATTGTATCCAAGCCAACCCATTACTATCGCGTTGTGTTTATTGAGATCGACACCTGTTCTATTGCTTTGAGCACTCATTCATCCACCTAATTTATCCAATCTAATCATGCATGTCGGAAGAGCTCATCACCGCAGATAAATTCTTTGATCCGTCGTTGATCCATAGGATCACCGGATTGAGAATGCAGGGATTCAACCCACAAGACTTCTACCCAAGGAAGGCTACAGATCGTGAACTAGGATAGAGGATCAAAGACACATATGGTGATGTAGAAAAGGGGATGAGAGGCTACTAGGTAGCTTCCATCCAGAATGGCACAATGCACTTGGCCTTCCAATTGATCTCAGGGAAGCTCATGAGAAAGAACAGACCTACACATGTCACAAGATTTGTTGTTTACCTCTCTAGGAAGTGTGTATAAGGACACCAGATGAACTGGGTGAAGTACTTAGTCAACCAGCTGGAATTGTATTGCCGCGAAGCTCAAGATCAGGGCTATGAGTTCCACTTTAGCTGTCTTCTGATCCTCATAGTATTTACTAATTGGGATATGTCAGAAGGCGCGACCTTCCCAGACATTGAGTCATTCGAACCACTCATTGTGAAGTTCACCATGCTCTGGTACTTGAGCGATATGGGAAAACAGTGGCAATCGAATGCAGTATTCTATACATACTATGTGTAGTTGAAGAGGGCCATCAAAGTTGTCCCTCGCATGATGCCAAACACCCTACACCGGTTCATACCTCTCATGAAGTTTTGCGCAGATCGACACTTCATTTATATAACTGCGCGTAGACGAGCATAAAGAAGAGCTTCAGTCATACTATAAGCTCATAGAGGAGGAAATTGAGGAGATAACTAAGGACTGGTCAACAGACCTCCTTATTCCTGCTGACCCTGCAGAAATGTATGATCCTGAACTAATTGGAAGATCAGAGGCCACTGACAAAGAATACGAAACACCTGGAACCAGCAGAAGGAAGAAGACCGAAGAAGTACAAAACCTGCGCAGCACATCAGATGAAACTGCTTCAGTATCACCTAGACAAGGAGGTGATGACGAAGTAGATAGAGAAGAGACCCATGGAAAATAATATCAGTAGAAGTAAGGCGAAGTAACACCGTCTAGGGATCCTATTGATGAGGTTGATCCCTCAAAGAAAAGAAAGGTTTCCCCCATGAAACCCACCTTACGGAAGAAGTCAAGAGAGAGAAAAACCATGATGTGAACCATGCTCATGGTCAATGACTTCGAATTCATCATCGCAGTTGTAGCAGATGCCTTGTAGGATGTCTTGCAGAAACATGAAGCCAAGCAAGAAGATATGTACGACATAATCGAGGTTGAACTCATAGGGGTACAATAGGCCCTTCAATCCAGCCGCACAGTATCCACTGCGCCCCCGCCATCAGAAGCACCAAATTTGGGAGATGAGCCTACCCAACTCTGCATATTAGCTGATGCAACCGAAGCTCTCCTTCATTGCGCACAGGAAGAAAGAGAACAGGCCACAGAGGCCCTAAAGCAAGTGCAAAAAGTAGTCATAAAGCAACGTCGAGTTGCGCAACAGGAGAAGGTTGCTCTCCAAACAAAGTTTGAAGAGGAGAAAGCACAAATCCAGCAAGAGAAAGAGAAGTTTCTCCCAGAGAAGCTCGGAGTCAAAGAAGCAGTCAACAGAGCACTTCGCTCCATGATAGGCTTAGAGAAAAAAGTGGAAGAACTAGTAGAGCATCAAGTAGCGCATCTTGCGAAAGCTATCCAACAATTTCAACAGAGAATCGCAAATCTGGAGCTACGAACAATGCCCAACACTCTGCAGGATGTACGAGATCAAAGAGAAGCAACTGCTCAAAGCATAGTTGAGAGAATCAAGGCCCTCACCATGGAATGTAAATAGCTAAGTGATCACAGTGCCCAGAATTATGAGAAAATCATTGAGGATCCTGAATTGAAGGCACTGGAGTCACAACTCCAGGAGGCAAAGAAGCAAGTAGAAACAATACAGGCGCAGTTGAATCCCCTGTCCATAGTTGATAGGATGAATCGATCCCAAGAATAATGCACTGCTCAACAATAGGTCCACACCATTTAGAGAAAATTCATGGAAGTGACTCAGAGGCTCCAACCAATACAAGATGAGGCTTGCCAATTGTTTGTGGAGATTGAAGTCCGAGGAGAAGAACTAGAGCAAGTCATCACTACATTTAAATAATGCTTGGAGGGACCTATCAACGAAGAAGTTATCTAAGAGTTCACCGAGAAGGAGGCCTTGGCGCAGCAAGAAGTCAAAGAAGATCGAGCCAAGATTGAGGCTTTTGAAGCAAAGCTACCCAGATCAGAGTGCATCGGGATGATTCACAGGTGAGTGTTGGGGGCTTGTTGGCCATTAACCAAGTTTTGAGGATCCTTGGTCATGTTTGACCTACTTTTGGGACTTCGATAGGCTGTCGAAGGCGAAGTGCAATTTAAAACGGAGATCACGAGACCTCAACCCATTTTTAGGGATTTTTGGGTTTTGGACTATGTAATGGGTATGGGAATTTCGGCCCATGGGTTTACCCATGTTTAGGCCCTTTTTGAAATGTATAAATGATTAGAATCTGGACCAGGGGTCAAATTTTAGCCCAAAAATAAAAGTGTTTGGAATTTCTTCAAAATGAATGGGTGTATAGGCCTTGTCGTTACGAACCCAACGCACTTTGAATGGGGTCAAACGGATATCGAATGAGTGAGATATCACATTCTATTCAATTTGCCAAACATGGAATAAAAATTATTTACTGTACAATCCGTACATGATGATGTGGCAAGGTACGGCCTCACACGTGGCAGGTGACATGTCATATGATTTGGAAAGATGACATGGCAAGTTTTGATTGGACAACTGAGTGACACGTGGGTGAATTAAGTTAAGACACATGGCAAGTTTTTGGCAAGTTGTAGGGTGCCACGTGGCCCAAGCATGGGCTGCCACGTGGCACCCTGTTTTTGGTATGTTACAAATTTTATTGTGGAGTCTGTGGGGTTTGAACCCTGTACCTCCACCACAGACCAAAGCCTTGGAAAGGGTCTCCTAACCGGCATGCCACACTATGTTTCTTAACATAAAAATGATTCGAAATATATTTAAAATCAGATTTTGTTGTAGTTTGGGCGCGAGTCTGGGCTGGGGCTTAGCCCCAACCCCCGTTTACTTTTGCACCACCATATGAACTCAACTTTGTTTGCACGTGGGATTTTTTTTAAACCACAATGGATCGCTCCATCGCCCGCCATTTGGAAAAATCTCAACCGTTGCAACGGGCGCCCGAAGTTTAAGCGCGGGACGTGGACACATGGGAACCCATGCGTTCAACACCTCTGTGGTTTGGGGGCTAGGTTACCTAACCGTTCTACATTTTTGTGAATTTTTTGGAAATGGGCATGTGTGCTGGTTTTAGGCATGGGAAACTCCCAGAAGCCAGGTTACTCACACACAGGTGTGAATTGGCGAACCAGAGACAACAAGCTTGAAGGAGGAAAATGGCAGGAGGCCTAACTTCTTCATCTTTTGGCCAAATGAGGTGCCGAAAAAGCCCAACTAGGGGTTTTTGGATGTTCTGAATCCATTGGAATTATTTTCAAATCCATTTGGAGACTTATTTTGCATGTTTTTCTACCTTTATGTTTGAGGAGCTCTAGGGAGCTTAGGGCCACCATTGATGGAGGTCATGCTCAGATGAGCCCAAGTCTATTTTCTATGACTGAATAGTCATTTTTGACTAATTGTTATGCTATGAACACATTGGGATAGGTTTCAGAGGCATTTGAGGAATTTTACAGGTGTTTTTGCCACAAGGAATCTTAGGGAAGCTCAAGGCCACCAGTAGAAGAGGTCATGCCCGGATGAGCCATGGTCCGTTTTCAGAGATCCAATAGTCATTTTTTGGGTTTTTATGTATTCTGAACCCAATGGTACAATCAATAAATCCATTGGAATTGAGCAGAAGATTGTAAAAGAATCTTTGACAAACTAATTCCAGAGAGCCTAGTCCATTGATGGAGGCTCAAGGAGATGTAGCCCAGTTGGGGGTGAACTCCTTTATAATCTTGTTTCTGTTGTGAGTGTTTGCTGGTTATTATTTTCTACAACTTATGTTTGTTTTTGTATTTATTTAAAAAACATCTTTAACCTTTTAAAAACCTCACACATAAACACCTAAAAGATGCATAAACTTGACACATAATTTCTCTTGCACAACTAAGACATTGAGCAAGGTCCTGAAGTTTATTTTAATGGAGTAGAGGGTGCTTGCGTAGCAAAACAAGTCAGGCCCCTATTTTCAGATCAGGTGGTATCAAAGCATAGTTTTTCTCATGTGATTGCCATTGATAGCTAGAGATTTAGTTGTTGGTATTATTGTGCAAGTTTTGTGTGGAAGTTTGATATCTTGCAAGGATGGAGGAAGCTTCAAACAGTAAGAGTTCTCATACATATTCATTATCCAATCTCTTTGACAAATATATGTTGAAGGCATTTGTAACCATGAGAGATATGGTGCAAGAGATGTGGGAATATAGGAAGGAGAGCATTGTCCTTCAAGAGCAGTTGATGGCCATGAAGGAGGAGAAGCACCAGCTTCTTGAAAAGTTGCATGAGATGGAAACTCAACTCCATGAGGCAAAGGAAACCCTTACCAAGTACATGCATGAACATGAGGTACGTAATGTTGGTTTTTTTTCATATTCCTCTCAAGATGAATAATTTGGTGTTTTTGAAAATCACACTAGAGGAATAGGGTCCAAGTTATTGTTAAAAATGGGCTATGAAGGTAGAGGGTTAGGAAAGCATGCACAAGGAATTGTTGAGCCTATTGTTGTTGAGGAGAGGCCCAAGTATAGGGGTCTTGGATATGAATAGAAAGATGGAGAAAATTCCAAAGTTGAGGAGACAAGGAAAAAAGTTCCAAGAACAACTTTTGTTGCAAGTTCAATCCCTCAAGCATGCACAGTGTCTGTTCAAGATGAATGCAAATGTATGAAACAAGAGAGTTGTGACAGCCATGAGGACAAGAACATTGTTGTTGGTCTTTGAAGGAGAGTTGGTAACTCTTCAAATTCACCTCCTCAAGAAGGCAATAAAGGTGAATGTTCAAGAACTTTTGTTGCAAGTTCAATTCCTCAAACATGCAAAGTGTGTGTTCAAGATGAATGCAAATGTATGAAATAAGAGAGTTGTGAGAGCCATGAGGACAAGAACACTATTGTTTGTCTTCGAAGGAGAGCTTGTAACTCTTCAAATTCACCTCCTCAAGAAGGCAATAAAGGTGAATGTTCAAGAAATTTTGTTGCAAGTTCAATCCCTCAAGCATGAAAAGTGTGTGTCCAAGATGAATGCAAATGTATGAAACAAGAGAGTTGTGACAGCCATGAGGACGAGAACAATGTTGTTGGTATTTGAAGGAGAGATGGTAACTCTTCAAATTCACCTCCTCAAGAAGGCGATAAAGGTGAATGTTCAAGGTATATTTCTGCCTATAATTCGGTTGCTTTTGATTATGTTAAGCATGGTAAATTTGCATGTAAAAATGGAAGAAAAAGTCCATGTACATATTGTGGTTTAGATAACCATCATGTTTCAAGATGTTGGAAAAGATTGACCACATTTAGGAAACTTTCCAAGCAAAGACAACTTGAAAAGAAGATGCAAAAGATTTACACTCACTGCTAGAAGAGAGGTCATCTCATTGACCAATGTTGGACATTGCATCCAACCACTCATCCACAAAATGAGAAGTAGATGGATAAAGAGTTTGGAAAGAATAGAAGAGGAGATTCCATCATCGATGTGAGTCAAGATGATTCACAAGAAGAGGATTTTCAGCAGAAAAAGTCACCATTGACTTGGCTTGGTAAGAAATGGTTAGATTTCTTGAACAAGTAAGGCTTGAATTTCTTTGTTTGTAGATGCAATTTCATCCTTATGTATGTTTTTTTGTTGAAAGTTTGACAAGTTGCAACAGTTTATCATAACTTGTATGATGCAAGTTTGCATGTGAATGTGATTCTTTTGAAGGCATTCTTGTTGTTGCACAACTTCGTCAAGAGGATGTAAAAGATGGGTATGATGCTCACTTGTTCCAGTCATATAGCTTTTCATTGCAACTCTTATGTACCCACATGTTTTTGGGTTTATGTACTTATGTTTGTACTTGAAGGAGAGTTGAACAACTATGCATATGCATGTGATTTTGTATGTGTGTAAACAGTGAAATTTGTGATAGTTTCATTGAGTGACTCATGATTGTGACATGGTTGTCTATCATGAATGTCGACTTGTCATTTTGGGAATGTTGATATGTTTCAAATGGGTCTCGACTTG
>ML810913.1:169492-190727 GCA_009831015.1 Picea engelmannii
CAGGAAAACGCCATGTACTTTGATGAAGTACAATATGCGACCATTTTCTTGAAGATCAAAAAGACTTTGTTGGCATCATTTTCAGTCTTGTATCAAGTTTGTTTTCAAGATTGATGGTTTTTCTTGGTTTGTGACAAGATGTCACAAGAAAACTTTTTGCAGCCATTGTAGAGAGGTTTGTGTTGACGCCAAAGAGTTCACAAGAGAGACTTGATTCTTAGTGGGAAGGCTGGAAGTCTTCCAAGAACAAAGAGAATAGTGGATCAGCAGCAACCAGAGGATAGTGGTTGAGGGACATAGCTAGTTGCAATGCAAGGCATGTCAAGGTATCCAGGTGATTGTCAAATAGACTATTCAAGTAGAATCAGTTGATAGAACTTGGAAGAAAAAGAGCATTGAAGCTCTAGCAGATAATCATCATCTTTTTTGGGTCCAAAATCCTTTCAGTGGGAAGGCGTGATTAGAATCTGGACTAGGGGTCAAATTTTAGCCCAAAAAACAAAGTGTTTGGAATCGCTTCAAAATGAACGGATGCATAGGAATTGTCACTACGAACTCAACACACTTCAAACGGGGTCAAACTAACATCAGATGAGTGAGATATCACGTTCTGTTCGATTTGCAAAATAGGCAAAAAAAATTACTGACTGTACAGTCTGTACATGCTGACGTGGCAAGGTACGGACTCACACGTGGTAGGTGACGTGTCAGTTGATTTGGAAAGATGACATGGCAAGTTTTGGTTGGACAATTGAGTGACACGTGGGCAAATTAAGTTAAGACACGTGGCAAGTTTTTGGGAAGTTGTAGGGTGCCACATGGCCCAAGCATGGGCTACCACGTGGCACCCTGTTTGTGGTATGTTAAAAGTTTTATGGTGGATTTTGTGGGGTTCGAACCCCAAACCTCCACCACATACCAAATCCTTGGCAAGGGCCACCCAACCGGCATGCCACACTATTTTTCTTAACATAGAAATGATTCGAAATATATTTAAAATCGGATTTTGTTGTAGTTTGGGCGCGGGTCCGAGCTGGGGCTTAGCCCCAACCCCCGTTTACTTTTTCCCCACCATATGAACTCAACTTTGTTTGCACGTAGGAGTTTTTTTAAACCACAACGGATCACTCCATCACCTGCCATTTGGAAAAATCTTGACCATTGCAACGAGTTCCCGAAGTTTAGGCATGGGACGTGGACACATGGGAACCCACGCATCCAACACCTCTGTGGTTTGGGGGCTAGGTTCCCTAACCATTCTACATTTTTGTGCATTTTGTGGAAATGGACATGTGTGTTGGTTTTAGGCATGGGAAACGCCCAGAAGCCAGGTTACTCACACACAGGTGTGAATTGGGGAACCGAAGACAACAAGCTTGAAGGATGAAAATGGCAGGAGGCCTAACTTCTTCATCTTTTGGGCAAATGAAGTGCCAAAAAAGCCCAACAAGGGGTTTTTGGATGTTCTGAATCCATTGGCACTATTTTCAAATCCATTTGGAGACTTATTTTGCTGGTTTTTCTACCTTGAAGTTTCAGGAGCTATAGGGAGCTTAGGGCCACCATGGATGGAGGTCATGCTCAGATGAGCCCAAGTCTATTTTATGTGACTGAATAGTCATTTTTGACTAATTGTTATGCTCTGAACACATTGGGATAGGTTTTAGAGGCATTTGAGGACTTTTTCAAGTGTTGTTTCCACAAGGAATCTTAGGGAAGCTCAAGGCCACCAGTAGAAGAGGTCATGCCTGGATGAGCCATGGTCCGTTTTCAGAGATCCAATAGTCATTTTTGGGGTTTTTATGTATTCTGAACCAAATGGTATAGTAAGTAAATCCATTGGAGTTGAGCATCATATTGTAAAAGAATATTTGAAAAACTAATCCCAGAGAGCCTAGTCCATTGATGGAGGCTCAAGGAGATGTAGCCCAGTTGGGGGTGAACTCCTTTATCATCTTGTTTCTATTGTGAGTGTTTGCTGGTTATTACTTGCTGCAACTTATATTTTTTGTTGTATTTATTTAAACAACATATTTAAACTTTTAAAAACCTCACACATAAACACCTAAAAGATGCATAAACTTGACACATAATTTCTCTTGCACAACTAAGACATTGAGCAAGGTCCTGAAGTTTATTTTAATGGAGTAGAGGGTGCTTGCATAGGAAAACAAGTCAACCCTCTATTTTCAGATCAATAAATAGAAGTCTAGGTGAGGTAATAAGGAAGAAGGTCTTTTGGTACCTTGCTAAGTGCTAAGTGCTAAGTGCTAAGTGCTAAGTGCAAGTGATAGTTGTATATGCTCGGTACATGCTTTGTGAGACTTGCAAGGCTAAGTGCATGTGACTGTAAGAGATTGAGTAGAATCTTTGTGTTGTAACCTAGCTTAGGGAAGGAGGATCTGGCGAGGTGCATGCAGATATCTTGTCCTATGTGGAGTAGGATCTTGTATCTCTATGCATGTAGAATATTGACAGAGGATAATAAAGAAGAAGAAGATTTGGTGGATGTAGCCCCGGGCTAGGGGTGAACCACGTATATCCTGTGTTGTGGTTGCTTTGTGCTTTATGGTTGTTCTCTTGTTTATGTGATTAAATTCTTAGTGCACTGATATATTCTTAAAAGAATATAATATGATAGCTTAGTGCTGAATAATGTGAATGAATGTTAGATCTAATCTATGTTGATGTGCTTAGTTCTTGAATATATCAGATCTGTGTGAATACTATGATGCTCTATGATTAGGGTTTTTACTGTGGAGTAGATACTGGTTACATAATGATGAACTGTAACTTCTAAGTGCTATGTTAAGGTGTTCTAATCACATATCTCTGTCCTAGCTAAGGTTGCAGACATATGAGTCCTGCAACCACCCCTGCCTATACCTCGGGTGAGACTTCATCTTCTTCGTCGGTGTTTTTGAAAGGGCTAGTAGTTAGGGTTTTTTTGGTGCGCTCTTGAGCGTCGAACCCTGGGTCTACCCCTGTGACAACACTAGGCTCTTCTTACTGCAAATATTTTTAAATCAAGAGTGTGGTTGTAGCCATCCATGAGTTCTTTCATCTTAACCCTGTCAGACATTCCTTCTGCTTTCAAAAGAGCCACCTCCTTCCTAGCATCCCTAATTTGCTTGATCAATCTTTTGAACATTTGGCTGCTAGGTGGAGTAGTGATGTGAACAATCTCAATATACTTTTTCATGGATTCCTCTTCCTGTTGCACAGGGATTACTTCTTCTATCTCAGTAGGCTTCTCAATGCCTTTGCCTTTATCTTTCTTTTTATTTAGAATGGATAACTTTGGTAGGACATGTTCTTCAACAGCCCCTTTAAGAGTTTATGACCTTGTGAAAGGCATTTTGATCTTGGTGCTAGATGTTGAAGGAGATGAAGAGAAGTGTAGCTTCCTCCCTTTCTTTGTTGTAGATTTAGTAGAAGAAGGGACCTCTTCTAACTTTGGTGCAAGAGGGGGTGAAAGGTCTCTTTGTGGAGAATGGTAGGCCTCCTCCTCAGTTCTTGCAACATCCTTGATAGCTTCTTGATCTTGAACATGAGATCTACTCTTTCTTTTCTTGCTAGCACCTGTTGGAGAAGCACTAGTGGATGGAAAAGGAATTGCTATCTTTGACTGGGGAGTAGCTTCTATATCCAATTTCATGTGAGAAACAGTAATGAAGTGTTCCCATAAGATGTTCTTCTTTCTCAACTCTTCAGCAACCAAAACTCTAATCAACCTAGAGTGAAAAATGCTAGTATCTACAACCTTTGACTTGGATTGAACCATGTCTGACATATTTCCTATGCTCCTTAGCAAATAGAAGGGAATGTTAATTTCAATTTTTCCAGTAAAATGCAACAAAAGCCTTATATGGTACCGGTATAGTGTATTGAACCTCCCTTTACATGTGAAGTACCTCTGAATGATCCTCAATATTTTATCAAATTATCCAACCAGATGATTTCTTGGCACCCCTTTGGAAGTCTTTGGCATAGGCTGCATCCAAGGCCATGGATTTAAACCAACTCTCACCAATGATAGGGATCCCTATAGCAGCTGAAATAAAGGTCTCAGACACCTCAAATTATAGGTCCCCTACCTTGGTCTTTAGGCCATAAAAATTTAAGGCAAACTACCTTGTCACCTCAAGATGACCCCTTTGCATATTTTGGCAGAAAGTGAGGCAACCCACCCTTCGAAAAACTTCTCTAGCCATGGGCTCTACCTCAAATAGATTCATGTTTGTAGGCTCAGTTCTAACCACATTACCTCCCTTGTGTGACCTCTTCTTCAAAGGAGTCTCTATGGTTTAGGATGAAAGCTTAAGAGCTATGGAGCGGTGATAACCAGGAGAATCAAAGAGTCAGACTTCAAGTGAAGAATGGATTCCCCTTTACAAGAATTTTCTCTAATTCAGACTAGTTGCTAGCTTAGGAAACACTGACTATGAAAATCCCTCCCTTGACTGTGTACAGGAATGAACACTGAAGAAAAAAATATGATGAAGGGATACCATATGATTGTCTTTGAAAAATGGGTCGAAAACAATCCAACTCAACTGATAGAGGAGGCGGGGGAAAACACAACATTGTTTCAGTAGAGTTTATGGGTAGCACACTGCGCATACAGAAGATAAGACTGGCTTGGACACTGAGAGCTCAAGAGGAATGGAGGGAAGATGTATTAATAACAATAAACAGGTGATGGGATCTTCAATTTTGATTGGAGGGAAAACTGATAGGATGGTGTGAGGAAAATATCTCCTCCAGCTATGCAGGCACGATAGCTACCAAAACTCCGAGCGATAATTTCTCCTTGAAATTGATATGCAGAGGGGGAAACAACACAGAATACCTGGAAAACAAAGACAACTCAAAGCTTCAGCGAAATCTTAGGAAAGTATCATGAGCAAATCAGCCTCTGAATCCACCTTAGGATCAAATCTAGTAGTGTTGTTTCCAACTCGTCTGAACTGGTAGTTTCTGCAGCGCAACAATTTGAGTTTTTCAAAATTTGAAAACTGTTAGCAGAGCTCATAAATATGAATACTTGAAGGCATATTTTTAACTAACCATGGTGCTGAAAACAAGGAAGATATGACATCAGCACAATAATCAAGAATCACAGTGAATGATGAAAGACCGGGAGTGTGCTACAAAAATTCTTGGTGAGTTGCCAATGTTCTTTTTCAAATAATGATTTGACCAGTAAGCATGGTACAAAGCACAACAAGGCAAGGCTACGGAGGCATGAGTGAGGAGGGTGGCATGTCAAGTTGAGCTATTCATGGAGTGAGTGGAACTTAGTGTCAAATCATGGAGGGGATCAAAAACATAAGTCATGAAAAATGAACCTAGGCCAAAAGTTCATGTGAGGATCAAATTTTGAGCCATGACTTAAACATTTATTTATCAAAGTCATCTAAGTAAATCACACAATTAAAAGACAAACCAAAATTACAAAAAAAATCAAAAGGCTTAGTAAATTCAAAACTAAGGTCTGAAAACCCAAGGCAACTTAGTGTGATAACAGAATCAAGAAAGGAATCATCAATAAATCTCCCCTAATGATTACCTCCAGCAACATATCGAGACATGGGAAGGAAAGAGAATGAGATAGCTAGGTGGTTAAGATTTCCTTTGATGCAGGAGTCTATGTGGAGTGTTGGAATACCCAAGAAGTGTGTGAGACAGTTGTATCAAACAACCGAGTGGAGAAGAACAAAAATAATACAATTCTCCCTAGCAGAGAAAACTATAAAAGGAAGCTCTAACATCATAAATAGAGCTAGCTAGTTATCCTATTAGAGAGTTTTTATATTTTAGCATAGATATTTGTATCGAGCTCACTCTGAGTCAGTTTCATTTTTGTAATGCTTTGAATATAGTTCCACGTCTAATATATATATGAGTTTTAAGCCAAGGCACATTGTGCAACTTGTTGTAATTTTGAGAGTTTATATAGAAATGATATGAAGTTCTATGGATGTCAAATGTGTCTGCCCTGCGCAATGTTTATCTTGGACATGATTGGATGCTTACATTAATAAATATATAATGGTTCTTATACCTTTTGTGTTTGTTATGTATGATTTGAACATGCATGTGTATTTTTTTAATTCTTAGTCCTCATAGTTTATCAGACATGAGTTATATGGATGCCAATTGGAGTGATGTGTCATATGTTTAAAACTTAATCCCTATCAAAATACCGTATGGTCTTTGTGATCCCCTCTGCATATAGGGTGAGACTTCCTCAACCTTGGTCGAGGATTGATATGTCAGTGTTTTCGGGTTTTTGTTGGACAACTTTGGACAAACCCTGGGTCTAAAAATTCCTAGTGTTAAGAAGGATCGGACGCACAAAAGCGTGGACTGAAAGCACCCAACACAACCAAATATTTAAGCACTCATGAGCAACCAAGAGATGATTTTATTGAATCATGGTTCCAAAGCATTGTTGGCCAAGCAGTGCAATTAGATTTTGAGCACCTCTAGCTTAGTTTTACTTTAGTATTCTTTGGGAATACTCTTAATTCCTTGATAAAAACATTGATATATTCCCCAAATTTGGAGTTCATTCCATAGATAAGTTTGATGCTTGAATGACTCCATTGGAAGTCTACTTACACTTGAAAAGTGTCCCTTTCCTCCAAGAAGGTTAGGGTAGGTATATCTTGCTTGTACATAGTTTGTTTCTTCAGTCAAAGTTTTTCATAATAAATCATTTGCTAGATGGAGATAGTGTTGAACATGACTCCATATCCCATTGGAGAAGGTAGCCAGTCTTCATATTTTGGTGTTCTCAACAACCAACAGGGGGTCACTCTCCCACAGTTGGATCTAGTTGTTGATAATAAAAAAATTGGTCACCTTGATTTCCCGCTATTTGGAATAATAAAACAAAATTGACATCAGAATAAGGAAATTATGAATGATCATAATCTCACGGCATAGACCTCAGTCTCATATTCATTACGCATTTTACGAATTCAAAATCCGAGTCTTTATTCTTGGAAACACAATTTAGATAAACGTGAATATGCATTTTATTCATATATATTATACAATATAAATAAATTTGAATGACCCTTTGATTCAGATTCCAATGGTATTTTGGACTCCTGATTACCGTTACACTATCACTTCGTGTTTTTCATTCCTTCAAGGGAATGATACCATAACCTTATTGGATTAGGTTTTCAACATTCCTCCCTTTAATCCAAAGGTTTGTATATGATTCCAAGGTGAGAGATGATATTTGAAAGTGTGTAGTTGTCGATGGTTTGAATGTGCTCTATGAATCTGGTGGTTTTGGGATGACCACAAACCGAATGATTATTTTGGTTTAAGGAATGACACAAGCTAATATGGTGGCTTAAGAATGACCACAAACTTTGGAACCCTGCTCTAGGCTCAATGGTTCCTAGAACATTTCCTATGTTAGCTAGAATTTGAAGCTAATATCTTCTATTAATGGGAATTTCTCTTGAATGCTAGTTTAAATATGACCATAAACTATTGTGTATCATAAGATAATAGTATTCTACTAAGTGTACGTTTAAGGGAAAACACAAACCATTGTCTAGCAAAATATTAAAGTCTTCTACTAAGTGGTGGTTTAAGGAAAACTACAAACTAATCATGCTTTCTTGTCACGCTCACTTGTTACTACTTGAATGAGAGGACTTTGAAACTTTAATCTTGATAGTAAATCATTGATGGTGTACCCCCTATCATGGACAAGGTGAGAATATGAAAATCCTTTCACTGCAAGATACATCAATAATTGAGAATGGAATCATCGGTATGATTGAGATATCTTCTTGGCTATTGATGACCATCAACAAGAAGGGATCCACCCATAGTGGTTCTAATTTACTCTTGCACTTTTCTTACGATTAAAATATTTTTTTTAAGGATGATTATTCTTTTTTCAATGATCACAAGGATGAAGATCGTAGCACTGATGTTTAACATGGCCAACTTGCTGACAATGTTGGCATATCATCATCTTCTCTTGAATTGGAGTAGGTGAATCTGAACTTTCTTGAAGGAGTCCAACACTCTAAAATTGGATCGGTTTGGTGTAATCCAAATTATGAAAGGTGACATCATTTTCATATCCAATGTCGGTTTTGTGCTTGTTGTGCGTGATTTCTTCCCAAGGTCTAATGATTGGCTTGGAAAGAAGAAGCTTAAATTTATTTGCACTTGAATCTAGGGTTGGATCACTGAGTGGTTGTTTCACTCGTTGTTGGTATAAATTAGCCTCATATTCTTCATAATCTTTGAATATAGGGTTCTGAACAAGGACTAGTTCAAAATGTTGTCGAATATTATTTATCTCAAGTGCATCATGAAGAAGTTGAGTCTGATTTTGAAACAATGTTGCTTTGGCTTGCGTAACTTGAAAGCATGTTACAAAAGAATGCAGAGTTGGTTTGTCAATGGTGAATGTATTGGACATAGAATATAGGATGAGAGTGTTCAATAACTCTAAAATTTTCTCAACTCGAGGCATTTTGAAGACAATATTAGACGTCAAGGTTTCTTTCAACTCCACCCAAAATTTACAATGAAAAATTAACCAAAAAAGGGAGTGTCGGCGTCTATCGAAAATGCACTCATTTACAATGTAACTTAACTTGCTCAAGATATCCACATTTTTTTTAAAAGATCATTTCTTCACGTGAAACACAATTGGTTTCTATCTCAACACTAAGTTTCCTCTCCTATACTTAGTCCCACTCTCATTCTCGGTACTCATATTCGGTACTTAGTCTTGGAATAACATTTTTCTATACTTAACATTGATGCTAATTCATGTTATCGATTATTTGTTGTCATACTTAGTATTATTCTTCACTTCACACTCCATGCACTCGAATCTGATCCTCTCTCCTCACCTCATCACTCCCCCTCTCGTTCTTCTCCATACTTAATTTTATGAACAAAAAATTGCTCAAACAAATACAGACAATGGATGAAAAAACAGCAACACAAGCACAACATACTACCAATAATTATAGGATGATGACATTCAATTTGGACAGATAATAAACAAACTATGAAAAATGGTCTTGAAAATCCATGCACATTCAACAAAGACAATGCACGCACATCCACACAGGCTAACACAATGTACGACCTACACATTGCACGCCCTACGTGATTGACAATCGAAAAACCCACATGGATGTGGAAACAACACATTGATGATTTTTTTCAGGCCTCAACTACTTCTAGGTTGAAGTGGATCTCGACCATACCCCAAAATATCCCTGAAATTCCACCTTGGGATCAATGAAAGGATGTGAGGTACCTTCAAAGACCTCCCCATTCACGTTGGAAACTAGTTGTAAAATATGTTTCCATCCTCCTATAAATAGAGGATCATGGTATGCACAAAAAAGAAAAAAATCCATAGCATTGTTATGATGTTCAAATTATCTTGGAGAAATCCATCTTTCCCTTGAGCCACATGTTGAGAAATTTTAGCATAGTGAAAACATTACACCTCTTGTGAAGCCAAGCCTTGGGAATTTTTCATCATTGTAAACTCACCATTGGAGAGTGACAACTCTAGTTTTTGAGGGGTCAAAGATCCCTTCCTTGGGAGGAATAGGGGATTCATAGTCCCATATTTCTCCTCTTGATGCACTCAATTTGAAGATTCAGTTCTATTGGGTAACCATTCCATGTGTTCAATTTCATGCATCATTTTCTTATAGTTGTTCAGTTTGGTTCTTAGTGTTGTTTGTTCTTCACTTGCTTTGTATTTTTCTTTCTAATTTGCAGGTTCACTAACTTGCTAACCACATTTCTATTCTACTTTGTTGTCTTACCAAGGTAGTTAAGGGACTCTCTTTTTCTCACTCTTGCAACAAAAGAACCCAAACATTTTGGTGACCATATTGGGGACTTGAATCAAAATTCCTCCTTAAGTAAGCTCCTAGAATTGTTATTCTCACTCTCTGTTGTTTGCAGGACCAAGAAATGACCTAGCCTCATCCTCATACAACAAAATTTAGCCTCTTTTTGAGAGAGGTTCAAAAAAAAAATCCCTCCAACTCTCTACGTTTGCACGTGTTCGGGCCTAACAGACGAGCGATCTGCATGGTCCCACACTCTGTCATAACTCTCTCAACATGCACTCTATGCTTTATGCATGACTATCCTCTGTACTTCACCCACACACTGGTTTCATTTTTAAAAATTGTAAGGATTGAGAATCCTATTTCCACCAAGTAGTGTAGATTTACTTTAGGCACTTTGTAAAATCCATCAAAAGAAGGCTTGGAATTCACTCTTGCATAGATAACTTAGATCAAACATAGACATCCAGGGAGGCTAAAAAGAAGCTTTGCATATTTTACTTGCCACATGGATGGATTAAAGTTTAGCATTTGGATTTCATTGAAATCTTTTCCTTTACAAAATAATGACATTAATTTGGGACTATGAGGGTATTTAGACAATCTTGGAGTATGGTCTTTCCTCGCACCCTTGTGTGATCTTGGAAATCAAAAAAAGATATTGCTTGAAGAAACCTTCATCTCCCTTTAAATAAACCATGTTAGGAGAGGCCAATAACTCTTATATTGTTTTTGAAACATAATCTCAAAGAATTGTAAGGGCCCACACATTCCCACATGTGCACAATCTTAGGATAATTTTGTATTTATAGAGTAAATCACTTAGGAAGTTTAAAGCATTGTAAGGGCCCACACATGCACACATGTTCACAATCTAGGAATAGTTTCAAAGATTTCTTAGATTAGATAACATTCTATGGAGATTAAAGCTCAAAAGTAAGGATCCACATGTCCACCATGCTAGTTACTTAGGGATTTTTCAATTTCTACAAGGATTGTTTGTGAAATCTAGTAAGTTATAAGTAAGAAACCATTGTAAAGGACCAAGTGATGTCCACATGCCAAAATTTTCCCACTTAACTAATTAAAAATTAATCACTCGCTATCACTTCTTGCACACATCATCGCATATTCAAGAGGTGTTTGTTGGATACTTGAAACTATAGTATGCTCTTCTCCTTGTGCCCATAAGCGATCTAGGAGAATCATAAGGGATTCACTTGTTTGGAAAAATATTTTTCTCACACCACTCTTAATCAATGAAGTTGGCCCATGACTTCAACTTCACAACCCACTTTAAAATTCTAAAATTAACCAAAATCAATCCACTTATAACCTTCACAGGAGGAACACAAAATAATTTGGTAGTCTAAGTTACGATTTTGGGGATAGGCATCCAAATAACTCCCCATCATCATTTTTTCATTTGAAACTTAGAAAGTTGAAAAATAGGATATCAAAATCCTCCCAATAAATAATTCCTACACCATAAGGAATGGACAAACCCATGAAGGGTCGAAGGCCGAGGTCCAGTTGTTTTGTGCGTGCCTCCTTGGGTCACCCAACCCTTGGAAAGCATCTATCCTGTGACTGATTTATGAGGTTGAAAATCTAAATGTCATGCTTGATCGAGGTGACTTAGTGGCCAAAATATAAGTTTTATCTACCCAAGGTGGTGGTTGTGGGATGCAATCACACCTCAGTCAGATTTTGAATGGTTGTTGGGAAATATCGCCAATACTTTCTGGATATGCCCCCTTCACCCCTCATTATAATTGATTGGTCATCCCTTCACTAGTATCTCCTCAAGTGGGTTCTGGACCCACTTTCGAGTGCTTTTTTTGGAGATCCATTTTTATTTTAGAGGAATAACGTTACATCGGATATGACGCACACATTCTTTTTTTATATTCCCCCACATAGAGTAAAAAAAGTCAACCAATCTACTAGTTACATTGTTGTTTTGTGTATGATTATCACCATTTGATTACATGAAGTTTATGGATACATTGTTTCAGTAATTTGTAAAGCACTTATTCTATCAATTATTTTCATCATCACCATCACACATCCACATATAGTCCATAATCATAGGGGAACCACAACTTCCCCATCGTTCTAGATGTTTGAAAAACCTCCCCCCAATTTTGGGAGGTATCGCCCACTTGGATGATACATCAACATAAACTTCACATGCACTAGTAAGTTCCATGGTCCTAGGATCATACTTGCTTGGATATACATTTTTGGGCATCGATACCTAGGACACAACTCACATACTATCCCTCCACCACAAGGAGGCAGAGCCCAACCATCCTCACAAAGAACATTTCACCAACCATCACATACAATGGCTAGTAATCCCCCCTCCATGCCATACTTGGCATCTCTCGATATCCCATATTTGACCAAACTAACAAACGGTCCCATATTAGATGACCCCACTTGGCCAAATATTCCCACTAAGCTACCTTTTTATATTCCCAAATTCGAAGGAAAGCCCAGAGAAGACCCCACCAATCACATTATGTCTTTTCACATGTGGTGTTCTTCCAATAACATCATGGAATATTTCATTCTCTTAGGTTTGTTCCAAATAACTCTCACTAGTCCCTCTGCTAAGTGGTATGTGGACAAGAAAGTTGGGTCCCACTCAACCTTTGATTCATCGGCAAAATCCTTTTTATCCTTCTTCCAACTTGCAGTGCATCATGACACTAGCTTGGAAATCCTATGAGAATTCAAAAAAACGTTGTCCATCCATATAACCAATCACATCCTTGAATGGTGAAGAAGAATAAGTATTTGCAAAGAAGATACCACCCCCCAATAATGACTAGACTGGTTCCTCAGATCATTAGTCCCCCTCCTCACCAAATATGTTGCCACTACTTTCCCCCAAACTAAAGATGAGGCTCAGCCTGCGCACTCCTTTCATGGCTCGTATAACCCGATTTCACCCCTGGTTGTATGAGAACAAGAGTTAACTCTCTGAGCCTTCTGTCAATGCACTCCTTGCGGACAACTTCAACTACACTCCTTGCAGAAATCCTTGCTCAAGTAGAGAAACAATTGAAACTCATTCACTCTTCCTCTCTGATTTAAATCTTAACACATGAAATCATACACACAACATAATAACAAATGTGTAACAGAAAGTAATATTCATAAGAAGAGCATTCAACACACATACACAGAGAATAACACAACAACCATGAATCTGAATCAACTTCTTCTATTAATTCAAGATCTGTACATGGATGTCTTCTACAACCCTCTGCTAGTCTCCTATGCTCTAAATTCTTCTTTTTCCTGTTGCTAATGTTACAATGATACAATGAGGGTGTCTATATCCCGTTTTCCCTCCTTCTTCTAGAACTGTCTAATCTAAATATTCAATTCTACCTACTTACATTTACTACTTATAAATGCCTCTGTCTATCTCAGACGAGAGCGTATGGCTCGAGGTCTGATTAAATTTTTACCAAGGCGCCTAAATTAAATGATATCATTTATATTTAGCGCGTCAACTTCAAGGGAAAATTTAAAATTTCAAAAACTTGCGCTGGACGTCTTCCAGTTGTCTTATGCTTCCACGTTGGTTTTTCTTGTCGTGAGGGATGCTCCTGCATCATACTCCCTCGCTTGAAAATTTGCATGGGCTCCTGTCCATGAGCTCCTACATGGTATGTCCATGCTTCAAAATTTCTTCTTCTGTCTCCCAGCTAGCATCTTCAACTGGATGACCCTTCCACTTGACCAAATATTCGAAATATTCTTTCCTTCTGGTTTTCTTACCCACTCGTTTATTTAGTATCTGTTCCATCTGTGGCTTCTCTGCAATTGCCATCTGCTTTTTCCATTGGACCTCTGGTTGATCATCACTTTCTGCTCCTGCTTCATCAGCTTTATATGGATATAAATCCGAAACATTAAATGTCGGAGATATTCCGATCCCATCCAGTAACTCAATTTCATAAGCATTCTGTCCCATTTTCTTCAAGACCTTGCATGGCCCAATTTTCTTCATTTTTAATTTATTATAAGTTCCCCTCGGGAACCTTTCTTTCCTCAAATGCACCAGAACTAGATCACCAACTTCAAACTGAAGTTGTCTTCTATGTTGATCTGCTCTGTGCTTGTATTCCTTGCTTGATTTCAATAGCCGCTCCTTCACCCTGGTGTGAAGTTCTTTCATCGCTTCAGCAAATTCTTCTGCACTAGCGCTGCTAGTCCCAGTCTGTTCTGAATCCCTCAATTCAGAGACTTCTCTCAGTTGCATTCCATATACAATCTGAAATGGACTTCGGCCTGCGCTCCTGTTCACTGAATCATTGTATGTGAACTCTTCTTGCGGTAATATGCTATCCCAGCTGCTATGGTGCTCTGTCACCAAGCTCCTCAACAAGTCTCCCAGACTTCTGTTGACTACTTCTGTTTGTCCATCCATCTGAGGATGATAAGAAGAAATAAACATCAAATTAGTTCCTAGTTTCTTCCATAATGTCCTCCAGAAATGCCCTATGAATTTTTTGTCTATGTCCGAAACTATGCTTTTCGTCAATCCATGAAGCTGAACGATCTCTTTGAAAAAAAAAATTGCGATGTGAGTCGCATCGCTGGTCTTCTGGCATGGAATGAAGTGTGCCATCTTAGAAAACCTATCTACTACCACAAAGATGGAATCAACACCTCTTTGGGTCCTTGGCAACCCCAGTATAAAATCCATGCTAATTTCATCCCACAACTTCTCAGGTATGGGAAATGGTTGATAAAAACCTGTGTTCTTCTTCCTCCCCTTTGAATGCTGGCAAATTCTGCATTTGTCAACACACTTCTTGACTTCTGACCTCATCCCTGGCCAAAAGTATGACTCGCTCATCTTTGCAAATGTCTTGTCATGGCCAAAATGTCCTGCCAATCCTCCACTGTGTTTCTCTTTCAACAGATTCTCCCTCATGGAGCAATTCAGAATACACAGTTGATTGCCTTTGAACAACAATCCGTCCTGTATCACATACTTTATCCACTGACTTCTATCTCTGAGAACTGGATTCTCAGCTGCTTCATAAGCCTCCTTAAAGTCTGAATCATCTGCATACATGTCCTTAAGATCATCAAAGCCTAACGTCCTGACTTTGAACTCCTGCAACAGCAAACACTTCCTGCTCAAGGCATCAACAACTTTGTTAGCAGTACCAGAAATATGTTTTATCACAAAAGTGAAATTCTGCATGTATTCTACCCATTTAACATGCCTCTAATTCAACTTTTCTTGTTGAGTCACAAGCTGTAATGCATGGTTATCACTATATAAAACAAATTCCTTCGGAATCAAATAGTGCCTCCATTTCTTCAATGCTTGTATGATGGCATAGAATTCCTTATCATATGTGGAATATTTCTCTTTTGCCTCATTCAACTTCTCGCTGAAATATGCAATCGACCTGTCTTCCTGACTCAAGACCGCTCCTATGGCAAACCCGCTTGCATCACATTTTACCTGAAATGTTTTCTGAAAATCCGGCAACACCAACATCGGTTGTTCCGTAATCTTTCGTTTCAATAAATTGAAACTCTTCTCAGCCTCTTCTGTCCAGTGAAAAGATTTATGTCTTTTCTTCACTGTATCCATCATTGCTGCACTAATTCCACTGAAATTTCTAATGAATTTTCGGTAGAAACTAGCCAAACCATGAAAACTCCTCACCTCGAAAATATTTCTTGGTGATGGCCAATTCTTGATTACCTCCACCTTATCTGGATCCATCCTCAACTCATTTGCAGATATAACAAACCCCAAATAAATGAGTTATGTTTTCATGAATGAAGACTTCTTCATGTTTATCAACAACTTCTCTTGCTGTAATTTCTTCATCACAATAGCCAAATGCTTCATATGTTCAGCCTTTGTCCTGCTGAAAACCAATATGTCATCCAGATACACAATGACAAATTTCCCGATGAACTCCTTCAGGACTTCATTCATCAACCTCATAAAGGTACTTGGTGCATTCATCAAACCAAACGGCATGACAAGCCATTCATACAAACCTTCGTTTGTCTTGAATGTTGTTTTCCACTCGTCACCTTCTCTCATACGAATTTGATGATATCCACTCTTCAAATCTATCTTTGAAAAAAAAATTGCCCCACTTAAGCAATCCATCAAATCATCCATTCTCGGCAATGGGAATCTATACCTGATAGTTATCTTGTTGATGGCCCTTGAATCAGTGCACATCCTCCAGCCTCCGTCTTTCTTCGGACTGAGTACTGTCGGAACAACACACGGACTCAAGCTTTCCCTGACCAAACCTTTGTCCAACAATTACTGGACCTGCTTCTTGACCTCCTCATTCTCCTGCAGCGTCAATCTGTACGTGGCTTTGTTTGGAAAGCTAGCTCCTGGTATGAGGTCTATCTGATGACTCACACTCCTCATCGATGGCAATGAACGAGGTAATTCGTCCACTACAATATCAACGAACTCTTCCAGCAGTTCCTGAACTTCTTCTGGCAGATCGTCCACCTTTTTGCTAGTCATAACAATTCTCGGCTTTCTGACCACAAAGAATTGTCGATCCTCCTTCTTCTTAACTTCTGTAAGAAGTTCCTTCCCACTCATGAGAAGTACCCTATTGCTTATTTCCGATTGCACTCCTTTATCCTCAATCGGATACAATGTGTGGTTTCTCCCATCCTTCTCCAGGGTATATGTGTTCATTTTCCCATCATGAATCACATTTCTATCATACTGCCATGGTCTTCCCAGCAATAAATGACAAACATCCATAGGAATAACATCACATAAAATTTTATCATTATATCTTCCTATCTTGATGTCAATCAAGCACTGTTTTGTGACATTTACCTGATGTCCCTTCTGTAGCCATGAAAATTTGTATGGACTCGGGTGATCAGTTGTCTCCAGCTCCAGCATTTCTACCATCTCGGTTGAAACGATATTATCTGTGCTTCCACTGTCCACAATAACCTTGCACACTCTATCCTTGGTTTTGCAGGCAGTCCTAAAAAGATTGTTCCTCTGTGCTGAATTTTCCACCTCCTTCTCTGGTGTCAAAAGGACTTTCTGCATCACCAACGACCTTCTGCTTTCAGCGTATTCTTCCTTAGTATCTCTCCTCTATGCCTCGGCGATGTGAGTCTCCCCAGTTTATTTCTTTTTTTCTAGACACTCAAACGACCTGTGTCCATTCTTTCCACACGTGAAGCATGTAATTACTCCACCTCTTCCTCTTCCTCTACCTCTGGTACGAGGAAACCTATCATTATCAGCATATCCTCCTCTTTGTTCAATTTGTTGTCCTCGCTACTCAACATATGGCCTTCTCTGCGAGGTTCCACCTCTTTCAAATTTTCCCTGAGGTTTCTTCCATTCCTCGTTGGGCTTCTGGTATTTATCTTGGGCAACTGCTTTGCCTCTGGGCTGACTTCTGCCTCGGCCCCTCTGACTTTGTTTTCGGCTCAGCTTCTCCTCAGCTTTCAGAGCCAATTGGTAAGCATCCTCCACCGTTTGGATGGTTTCCATACTTATTTCATCCTGAATCTCATACCTCAGGCCATTTATGTACCTGGCCACCTTTTCGTCATTGCTTTCGCAATGACCTGCTTTGATATTCAACCTATAAAATTCCTCAGTATACTCCTTCACTGTCATCATCTTCTGTCTCAGGTTCTGCAAACTCTTGAACAAAGAAATTTGATAGTCCCTAGGAATGAATTTTACCTTCATCTTTGCAATCATCCTGTCCCAGCTCTTAATCTTCTGCTTGCCTTGGCAACGCCTGTCAGCTTGAATCTCGTCCCACCATAATGTTGTGTGTCCCTTCAATCTTGTGACAACATGCCTAACCTTCTTATCTTCTTCGATATCCTCATAATCAAAATAAGTATCAAGAGATCTAATCCAGTCTAGAAGCTCTTCTGCATCCAGATTCCCTTCATAAGCTGGAATGTCCATCTTTGTTTTCAAACTCATCCGAGCGATAGCCTTAATTAATCGCTCATTGGCTACATCTTCCGCTGGGATTTCCTCTTCTTCATGTCTAGCATTATCTTCGTTCTCGAATTCACTAATATCTCATACATCAGCTGTGCGCCTTTGTCTTATCTCCATGTCATCCATTCTGGCATGAAGATTTCGCATTCCTCTCTCCATGTCTGGATTATGTACTTGCCTACCTCTTTCTCTGGACAATTCCCTTTCTCTGGATAGTTCCCTTTCCTCCTCCGAATCGAGTGATTGTCTACCTCTTCTCCTTGGTGGCATGGTGAATTCTCCTTGTCCTCTGCTATAGAAAGCAAAGAAGCTTTTTTATGCTCTGATACCACTTGACGCAGGGGCGCACCCTCACGAGCAGGTCCACTCACAGGATCTTCTTCTTCTCGGCCCGAAGAACTCTAAGGTTCTTCTATTTCCCTATCTGGAAATCTGCTCCCACAGTTCTCTCATGCGATCCCCCTTCCTTGATTTATCAGGGAATCGAAACTCGTGACTTTGTGAGTTCAAAGGTTAAACACTGGGCTCTCGGATCCCCGAGACCCGATGGTCAGTCAACTCGCTGACTTTTCCCTAAGGGATTTCGCTACTTGCGACCTCGCTACTCGCGATACCAAACTTTTGGTTCTCCAACCTCCGATACCCAAGGCACCAAAACTCCAATGCACATGTGTGACTTGACCCATCCACACCCTTCACTTCTATCGGGGCTTCCGCGCTATCGCGATCTCACCACTCGCGAGGTTAAATAACTTCCACATCGACTCCCGATATCCGAGATGCCGAAACTCGCGATCTCGCTCCCTCGCGAATTCGCTTCTCATGAGGTCGAATAACTTCTACGTCGACTCCCGATGTCCGAGATGCCAAAACTCGCGACCTCGCTCCCTCGCGACTTCACGATTTCTGCGGCCAAGTTCTCGAGCCTTTTCTTGCGAGGCTTCGATGCACGATCCCATGTGCAGATCCAACGAACCTCCAATGATCCAGAACCAATGGCTATCTCCTTCTCTCACTACTCGCGTCCTCGTGACTTGTAGTACCCAACACTTGGGCTTTCACCCTGCGAACTCCCGAGTTCGCGAGATCTCTCGATCTTTGACACTTGTCCTCTTCAAATGGACAGCTCACAGCCTCCTCGCCACTTCTTCGCTTCGTGTCCTCGCGCCTCGCGACTTTTAACACCAATTCCTCAACCCTTCCACTTACGAGTTCCCGAGATGCGAGGTGCCACCTCTCCACTTACCAAATCCTGTGGATCCACACTATCCTCAGAGTAATCGAGATATTTCTTATCATAATATCGCGACTCTCCTTACCAAACTTAGGACTCTTTCCTCACGAGGTCCCGAGAGGTGATCTCGTGAACAATCCAACGGTCCTGCCCAACTTGGATCAACAGTGCTGCCCTTCCTGAGCTTTGAATCCTCTCCACGCCTACATTGTAAACTACCTTGCACCTCTGGGAGATCCAACGACTCTTGGAACTTCGTGAAATCTCTTCCAAAGATTTCGTCCGTCCGTTCTGCCCTAGAGGATTCTACGAAATAAAGAAGTGTCTCTCCACAAGACTCGTTTGCTCGCTCTTCAACCTGTGACGCTTTCCTCCTAATTCCAACGACAGCTTCCCTGCACTTAGCCTTCAGTGAGTTCAAAGGTCTATTCCTCTTGAGCTTTTCCACAACCTCAATCTTCAGAAAGAAACCTTGCACGCACTCCTTGCGACAAATCTTCAATCATGTCTAAGTGTTGAAGTCACTCAACTCTGCGCACTCCTGCAACAGCTTCTCCTAAAGCTTCTACTCAGAATCACAACTCTGAGACTTAGCTCAGCCTGCGCACTCCTTTCATGGCTCGTATAACCCGATTTCACCCCTGGTTGTATGAGAACAAGAGTTAACTCTCTGAGCCTTCTGTCAATGCACTCCTTGCGGACAACTTCAACTGCACTCCTTGCAGAAATCCTTGCTCAAGTAGAGAAACAATTGAAACTCATTCACTCTTCCTCTCTGATTTAAATCTTAACACATGAAATCATACACACAACATAATAACAAATGCGTAACAGAAAGTAATATTCATAAGAAGAGCATTCAATACACATACACAGAGAATAACACAACAACCATGAATCTGAATCAACTTCTTCTATTAATTCAAGATCTGTACATGGATGTCTTCTACAACCCTCTGCTAGTCTCCTATGCTCTAAATTCTTCTTTTTCCTGTTGCTAATGTTACAATGATACAATGAGGGTGTCTATATCCCGTTTTCCCTCCTTCTTCTAGAACTGTCTAATATAAATATTCAATTCTACCTACTTACATTTACTACTTATAAATGCCTCTGTCTATCTCAGACGAGAGTGTATGGCTCGAGGTCTGATTAAATTTTTACCAAGGCGCCTAAATTAAATGATATCATTTATATTTAGCGCGTCAACTTCAAGGGAAAATTTAAAATTTCAAAAACTTGCGTTGGACGTCTTCCAGCTGTCTTATGCTTCCACGTTGGTTTTTCTTGTCGTGAGGGATGCTCTTGCATCATCTCCCACCTCAACCTATGATCCCATTGATGCAATCAGTGGCTCATCCACCCACTCGCCCAAGCAGTCACACTGTTGGGAGAAATATTACCATCACATAAAGCTCTAATTCTCCCAATGGGGGAAACAACACCAACCAACGAGGCACTCATAAGAAGAAAGAACCTACACTCCCTTCCCCACCACACATCCCTCCTCCATGTGCACTGTGTGCTATTGTTGGAGACCCTACTAATATCTATCCCACCTTTACTGAGTTACAAAACCTCATTCAGAACCACATAACTACACCATTATTACCTACACTGGTCGTCGCACCAGCTATCATAGAACCATCCTCTTCCAAACACAATGGTATGAGGACCAAGCAAGTTTGCACTATCTTCTCACATTATTTCCATCACACTCACCACTGCTTGACTCTCCCTCAATTTCGAGATACCCTCGTAGTTGTGCGTCAAACAATATTGCTTGCATCCTCACAACCCATCTCCACTATATCAACAATTACTAATATTCACTATGTTTCCACGTCAGTAAATGACACATGAGATTCCCTTGCAAGTTATGTTACCATATGGATCATTACACATATCAATTCCCACTCATTATTGAGGTATGGGCACACCAGAGATTTTTTATCCCACCCATTACACCACAAGTACAACCTCAGACAGACCAAGCTAGGAAAAATCACTCTCCAAGGCCCAACCTCCTTCCTTTGACCCCGCTGGCCATATCCACTCCACCAAGATGTGCAGAATCACCACCAAACCCCCCCAAATCCCCTA
>ML810913.1:198576-210777 GCA_009831015.1 Picea engelmannii
TGGGGTTTCTCTTTTGCATTGATCCTTGATTCTTCTTGAGCACAGCAAGTCCAAAGTTCTTCAAATGTCGGATACTCCTTCCTTGTGTTCATGCTTGCGGAAAATGCATCCCATGTCTTGGGAAGACCATTGAGTACTATGTTTACCAATTCCTTTTTTGAAATGGTCTCTCCAATAGCTTGTAGTTGATCTCTTAACTGGGATATCCTCACAAAATATGATGTTGTGTTGTCGTCATTATTCATCTTCATGTCACGGAGCTCATTCTTCAGAATCATTACTTGTCCAATGTTTCTGACTGAGAAAAGATTTGTTAGGGCATCGTACATCTTCTTTGATGAGTCAAGATGGGAGATGTAGGGTATCAAGTGGTCTTTTATAGATTCCACTATGATACTCATAGCATTGATATCACTGTCTTTGAACTTCTCCATAGCTGCAACGTTCTATGGTTCCTTCTCTTTTCCTTCTTCATACTCTGGCTTCACGATCTTTCCTTTCACGATATCCAACACTTTATTCTTAGCAAGGGTGAGGTCAATCCTTGTCTTCCATGCTCTGAAGTTAGAGGCTCCATCTAACTTGTTCTTTGACTTCATAGAATAAGTCATGGCTTCTTTGGCTTGGTCAAACCCTAGATTTGACCACAAACTCAAACTTCACGTCTTGGCTTGCTGAGTGTATCAGGCAATGCGCTAGGATAGAGCACATTGATCTATCCAGAGATTAGGTCAATTCATTCACTTAAGGTGCCTCAACAAGAGGATTAAGATTTCTGCAACTACTCTTGCTAATAACCCTAGTGGCAGTGTCTTGGAAGCTTCTTCTGCTAGTAACCCTAGCGACAATTCCTCAGCAAGCTCAATATCCTAGCAATTATGTTTCCTTCCACTGTTTAGAATGAATGAAGGAGGTGTGGGCCCATAACCTGTTAGAATATAGAAGATTGTGTGCTCATTTTACCATTGACATATTCCCTTGTCACCCAACCATAGGCCAAAGCCACCCTCCGAGCACCTTAACCTTGACTAAGAATTACTCTGGAAGCAAACCCTAGGCTAGATAGCCAAAAAAGGTGTAGCGCATCTTCCTCCAAGGATAGAACACCAACAAAAGTTGATCAGATAGTCCAAACCCTAGCCAAGAGATAGTCCAAGCCAACACTGAAAACTGGTTGTTGCAGCAGCTGCACCTGCAGCTCTCCTCCACACGTGCACACCAAACTAGGAACTGCAGTGCACACCAGTTGTTGCTCTGCAATTCTGAGATGTGTCAAATGAGAACTAGCGCCCTGTATTTATAGTGGTTCTGCCAGATTTGTTGGGGCCGACTTCTCCTTCTGGGTACATGTCTGTTCAGTATATTATTATTATTTATGGCCAACTTCTTCTCTTGGAGGCTAATAACCTAATATAAATTATCTTCTTGAGCCGACAAGACTTCTAGGGTTATTATCCAACTCATTAGGGTTTTCTCTTGCTTTTCAGAGTCTTCTATTCTCGTCAGGTTCACACGTGGAGGTAAATACCTCCCGCAACTACCATAATACCAACAATTTTTTCTCCTATTGCCAAGTTAATTTCTATAAGATTTATGTTATATGTTGTTGTTGCATTTGATTTTGAAGTAGAATAGATGGATGTGAAGACAACACTACTACATGAGGATTTGGAAGAATAAATCTATATGAAGCATTCAGAAATGAAGGATGTTGTTAAACAGGAAGTCATACCAAGTAAGGAAGAACCAGAGAAAATAGAGTTTGATTTAAATGATGATGAATCTGACTCTACAAAAGAACATGAATCAGAAGAAGAATATCCTCATACTCCAATATTAAGGAGATCCTTCGAGAAAGAAGGCTACTAGAAAGGTATACTCCATCTTATTTCCATTCAAATTTTGCTTTGTCTATTACTCATGATGATCCTAGAACTCTCAAAGAGGCAGTAGATTCAGAGGATGGAAAGCTCTAGAAAAAGGCCATGGATGAAGAAATGGCAGCCTTGGATAAGAATGAGGCTTTGGATCTAGTGGAGTTGTCAACTGGAAGAAATATCATTGGTATCAAATGGGTATTTAAAAAGAAGTTGAATGTAGAAGGCAAAGTGGAGAAATACAAAGCTCGGTTAGTAGCAAAGGGTTATTCCCAGGTTGAGGGAATTGATTTTGGTGAGAGTTTTTCTCCTATTGCCAAGTTAATTTCTATAGGATTTATGTTATCTGTTGTTGTTGCATATGATTTTGAAGTAGAATAGATGGATGTGAAGACAACATTACTACATGGGGATTTGGAAGAAGAAATCTATATGAAGCATTCAGAAGGATTTGTTGTGAAGGGAAAGAAGGAGCTGGTATGAAAGCTGAAAAAGTCCCTATATGGTTTAAAACAATCACCAAGGATGTGGTATAAGAAATTTGATACTTATATGCTGAGACTTAGCTTCACAAGAAGAAAAGAGGATCATTGTGTGTATTTTAAATTAATTGTTGATCATTTGATTTATTTTTTCTTGTATGTGGATGACATGTTGCTAATAGGAAACAACAAGGAGATTATCCAGGATGTGAAAACTCAGTTGTCCTCTAAATTTGACATGAAGGATCTCGATGCTTCAAATTTAATTTTGGGCATGGAAATTAAAGGAGATTTGAAAAAGAGGAAACTCTGGTAAAATCAGAGAAAATATGTTGAGATAATGTTGCAGAGTTTTAATATGCATGAATGTAAACCGGTCAAGGACCCTATTCCTGTTGGTGTAAAGTTATTTGTGGATCAGTGTCCCAAGACACATGAAGAGGAGGAGGACATGTCTCGTGTTCCATATGCGAGTGAAGTGGGCAGTTTGATATATGCAATGGTATGTACTAGACCGAACATTGCACATGCAGTGGGAGTTTTTAGCAGGTATATGTCAAAAATAGGGAAGGAGCATTGGACAACAATAAAAAGGGTTTTCAGGTATTTGCATCGCACTGCTAGCTATGGATTGTGCTACCAAGGAAGACCAATATTGAACAAAGTCTTGGAAATACATGGCTTTGTGGATGCATATTGGGATGGAGATCTAGATCATAGGAGATCTACAAGCAGGTATGTGTTTAAATTGTTTGGAGGAGAAATCAATTGGATGAGCAAAAGACAGGCTATAGTGAAACTTTCAACTACAAAAGCTGAATACATGGAAACCACTCATGCAAGTAAGGAAGAAATATGGTTACAAACATTTTGTTCATGTATTGGGTTCGTACAACAAGTTATAAGTATAGATTGTGTCAATTAGAGTGCAATTTTTCAGGCGAAGAACCCAACTTATCATTCAAAGACAAAGCATATTGATATTCAATATCACTTTGTGAGAGACATGGTTGAAGAAAATAAAGTGTTGCTAATGAAGGTGGACACTTTAACTAATGTTTCAAATTCATTAACAAAATCTATGAGAAATGATAAGTTCTCTTGGTGTAGAGGATCCATGGGCATTTTTTCCCTAGATTGTTGACTATGTAACCCTGTAACCCCTTGTATGCAAAGAAAACAACAAGTGAGAGAATGTTGGGTATGTGTTATATTCTTTGCATGACTAGATATAGTGTCTTCTACGTTGCGTCGAGCATGTAGGGGGGTTTGAGACCCCCCCCGAGGGCAACGCCCTCGAGAATTTTTTTCCTCGGGAAACGTGTCTCATTGTTTCCTCATTTTTTGTTTCAACTCAATTTTCGTGTCCATTGTTGGGCGGTTTTTCGACACATGGATTTTGTCGATGGTTTTATATTTCTGATTAAGGAATTAAGGTTGTTGACTATTCCAGGTCATTGGGTTAGGGTTTTGTATGTCGTTGGCTCCTATATGTATATTGTATTGTAAACAATGTATCACTATGAATGAATATAGAATATGTTGGTTTTCCTGTTTTGGGTTTCCAAGGGAAAAATCTCTATGTAATGTGTGTATTTTCCATTGTATATTTTCTGTTCTTTTATTGAAAATCTATTTGCAATAAAATATTGTACAAGGTTAAAATCTACACAACATGGGGATATATAATAGTGGCATGGCCAAGGAAAAAATCATTGTTCCAGAATTTTATGGATCAAACATAAGAGAAACAACAAGATGGGTAAATAAAATTGAGAAATACTTCAGATATTACAACATTTCTGATGATCAAGAAAAATTTAATGTCGCATCTATACATCTGAAGGAATTTACGTATGACTGGTTCCTATGGTGGAGAGAAAAATCCAAATCTCTAGCAAGAGACTCAGATGTATTCAAAAAGAACTTCCTACGTTTTCTTAACACAGAAGAAAATGGGTTTTTTTCTAAACTCACTCGATTACAACAATTTGGTATAGTGGAGGAATTTTTTCAGGATCTACATGTGCTAGCCACTCGTGTCCCTAATATATCAGAATATTGACTACTTCAAATAGCCTTATCAATGTTGAAGAAAATTATTCAAAATGAACTCGAATTGCTTGACATTAAGGATATTGAGCAAGCTCGTCAAAAAGCCAAAATCGTTGAAAATAAATTTGAATTATATCAACATACATCATGGAACTCACTCAAGGGATCTATCTCCAAATGCATTCCCCCTCACAAAGGACACTGCCGCCATATACAAGACAAGATAAAGACTAATGTCTTAAATGTAACACACCCAATTGGAAACCCGACCATAAGTACAAGGACAAAAAGTTTTTTCATTGCGAAATAAACAAGAGTGACAACGAAAAGGAAGAGGAAGAAGGGGACATATATTCTTCCAATGAAGAAACAAATAATGGAGACTCAAGAAACTCCAATGAAGTAGGAAATACAAATCGTACACTCTTTGTTGTCGCAATGACAGGTATTTCTCAACCCTAAACTCTTAAAGTTTATGTCTATGTTAAGAAAACTAAAGTAACAATGTTCATAGATAGTGGCATTTCACATAACTTTATAGATACCAAAATAACAAGGAAATTAAACATATTCATTTATCCTACCTCTGAATTTCAAGTCTCCATCATGGGAAATAGGACTGCTTCATGTGATGGGAAATGTCAAAAGGTAGAAGTATCCATTGATGACTAAAAATTAAATTATCCTATGTATGATATGCCAATCGGAGGGGTAGATGTTGTCTTGGGGGGGCAATGGTTATCCATGCTTTGTACTGTTGGATTAAACTTACAAGAACAATTTATAATATTTTATGAAAATGGGGAAAAGTACAAATTACAAGGAATTAACTATTCTCCTCCACAAATGGTCTCATCTAATAGAATGGAAAAAATGATTAAAAAGGGATCCCAAGTTTATTTCTTACATTGTTATGCAATAGAGGGAACTACTAATGAGAGCAAAATGATGATCCCAATAAATCAAACAAAATTATTGGAAAATGTAGCACCATTTTTCAGGAACCTCCTCATGGGATTTTTCCACCTTGTTCTAGAGACCACATCATAGAATTGATCCCTGGTTCCACCGCAATTAGAAGAAAATATTATAGGAAGTCGCACCAACATAAGACAAAAATTGAACGCTTGGTTCAAGAATTATTGGACTACGATGTTATTAAACGAAGAAAGAGTCCTTACTCAGCTCTGACCATACTTGTTAGGAAGAAGGATAGGTTATATAGACTCTATATTGATTATCGATCATTGAACAAAATTATGATAAAGGGTAAATTTCCAATTCCAATTGTGGATGAGTTATTGGATGAGCTCCATGGTGCTAAATATTTCTCCAATATGGAGATGAAATCATGTTATTACCAAATAAGTATTCGAGAGGAAGACATTCCGAAAATTGCTTTATGTACATATGAAGGGTTGTACGAATTTCGGGTCATGTCTTTCAGTTTATCCATTGCTTATGCTACCTTCCAAGCAATATTGGCTTATTTATTTCTTTTGTACCTATGGAAGTTTGTACTTGTCTTATTTGATAATATCGTTGTTTATATAAATATCTAGAACTCACACTTCAAGCACATAAAGACAATATTAAAACTCCTTCAAGAGAATAAGTTCTATGCTAACAAATCTAAAAGCAACTTTGAACTAAAATATATAGTATTTTTGGGACATGTCATATCAGATGAAGGAATCAAGGTTGATCCAAAGAAACGTTTGGTACGTACTAAGTAGCCTAGCCCTAAATCAATCACATCATTACAAGGATTCCTTGGTATTACCAGGTACTACAGAAGATTTGTTAGAAACTACGAACAAATTATGGCCCCATTAACAACACTATTGAAGAAATATGTGTTTAAATGGAATGAAGAGGTTGAAACACGTTTTATAAAGTTGAAGCTCTTAATGACATCCACCATGGTTTTGACAGCACCATATTTCTCCAAAACATTTGTCCTTGAATGTGATGCTTCAAGAATAGGATTAGGTGTCATACTTATGCAAGATAATCATCCCACGACATTTGAAAGTTGAAAATTCAAACCAAGGGAGAAAAAAATCAACATATGACAAATAAATGTTGTAAACTATGCATGCCTTGGTTAAATGGAAACAATACTTGTTGGGAACGAAATTTCTCGTGAAAACATACCACATTAGTTTGAAGTATTTTCTAAATCAAAAGAACCTTTCATTAGAGTAGAAAAAATGGGTGAGCAAAGTCTAGGTCTTTGACTTCGATGTTCTTTATAAGAAAGCAAGGGAGAATTTCTTTGTATATGGGTTATCAAGTAAACTTGATAGTGACATTACACTATGCACTATTTCCATCGTCATTCCCGAATGGATTTCAAAAGTTCAAACTGAGTATGTCAAAAATTCAAAGATAAGGAAGCTAATAGAGGGAGTTGAAAGAAACCCAACTACAAATCCTTAATTCACTTGGGAGAATGACATATTGTGGTACAAACAAAGGATATTTTTACCCAAGTCTTCCAAGTTCAAACTTCAAGTTTTGAAAGAAAATCATGATTCTCCCACAACAAGCCATGTGGGGTTTTTCAAAACTTACTACAATATACGATAATCTTTATTTTGGAAGGGTATGCGGTCCAAAATTTAGAGATATGTGGTAGAATGTGACACCTATCAAAGACAAAATTTTGAAACAATTTCTCCTCTGAGTCTTCTTCAACCCCTTCATGTTCTAGTCCAAAAATGGTCTAAAATATCTATGTACTTTATCTATATACTTTATTACCAGTCTTCCTACCTTTGAAGGAAAATATGTTATATTTGTAATTGAAGATCGACTAACCAAATATGCCCACTTTGTTGGGATTTCTTCAAAATCCAAGGCTACCCAAGTAATTGATAGCTATGTTAAAAATACTTTTAAGATTCATGGATTTCCCAAGTTTATTGTAAGTGACAGGGATCCCACGTTCACTAGCAACTTTTCGAAGGAACTAGTTCACCAAGTTGGGACATCCTTAACCATGAGTACTTCAAACCATTCCCAAACAGATGGACAAACTAAGGTGGTTAATAAATTCCTTGAAGAGTACCTAAGGAATTTTGTGAATGATCATCAAACAAAATGGATTAATTGGTTACATCTTGCATAATGGTGGTACAATAGTACGTATCACACCTCAACAAAAATTTCCTCATTTGAGGCCCTATATGGTTATTCGCCTCCCTCAATTAAGGAATATGTTACCAATTCCAAAGTTCCTACCATGAAAGACTATCTAGCTACATTGGATGAAATTTTATGCACTCCTAAAGCTCATATCGAACAAGCAAGGAACCAAATCAAACAACAAGCTGACAAAAGAAGAACCAGACAAGAATTTATGATAGGAGATTGGGTGTTTGTTCAAATACAACCTTACAAACAGATTTCTCTTAAAAATTACGTGAAACACAATTTTGGCTCTGTTATCCCCAATTCCTAGGGACAACAAACAAGATTATGTCTCGAGGCCCTCGGGTTGTAGACATGGAGTACCGAGAGACAGTCTGGCCAACAATGTCCACTTGCACAGACATAGACCCACCTGACCACCACAACTCTAGGATCATCATGACGGTATCCACCACATCAGCTGGCCTCCAGAAGACATTAGGTCTTGCTCCATGAGGTACAAGTTAGGTATTATGATGAGTGTCATTTCAATATTTGAGGCATTTCAATTTGTTACATATATTATTTCTTTTGATTGTGTGACATATTCTTGGACATTATGCTCTTTTCCATGTTTCACCTTGGTGGTTGACATTGCTCCCTAGTAAGTGGGCCACCCTTAGGCATAGGTATGATATTGGGAGGTCATTTTGACAAGTCATCATTGCATTCCTGACCATACTCGTCACTTTCCACACTTTATCCCCTCATCTCTTGATATTTTGGGTTTTTCGAGTGTATTGACCCAAGAAGGGGTTGTCCCTCACTTCATGGGAAGAAGGCACTGAAGACCCAAAGGCTTGTAGCTGGAAAAAGATAAAATCTCGATTATGAACCTTCCAGATGCTCTCCCAAAGAGGTCTTGAGAGAAATGAAAAGATTCTCCTAAAAAATCAAAGACCTACAAAACAAGGATATTTTTAAGGATGGAAATTTATATTAAAATGTAGAAACATGGGCTAATATTACTAGTCCTTAATATGCAAAATGTAAAATGTTTGGTGATAGTTTTGTAAAAATATTCAAATTTATAAGGATTTTATATAATTTCTATAAAATTTTGGCAATTTTTAAGGTAAAATAATTTTATTCTATGGAATTTGGGCGAATCATTTTTAGAAAAAATGGAAATTGGAGAATCTGTTTTTGGGAAAATCCATGGAAAATTAGCCCATTTGCGAAATTTAGCCCCTAAAATCATCTATGTTGCAAAAGAAAACGCATAACATAAATGTCCCACTTGATTGAGGGATTTACACAAAGTGCGTTAAAAGCTCGACTATACCCCCATGGCATTATGTGTACTTCTCCCTTCAAGCGACACTTTGGTACTCCCCCCTAAGCTAATCGATTCACCCTAGGGAGTACCCAGTGTTTAGACCTTAATTAATTAATGACAATAAATGGGCTTGGAAAAAGGAAGCATTGAAAATGAAGGTGCAACACAACCTCTACAAAGGCACCCATAAGTTAGACACGACAACCCCATCGATCGTTGATTATCTACTATTATAATACATCCATGTGACCATCTACTAGTCCTGGCATAAGAACCCAGCACAAAAAACTTTATTTTAACACATAAAACCCTTTCCCCCGAGCCTTTGGTCGCTGATGTGACACTTCGCTTTGTCTCTATCCCTGGTCATCCATGTGACTAATATTTTCCCATCTAGAGCCCTGTTATATCCACCAGGTCACCCATGTGACCATATTAACTCTCAATGGTGCATGTCATAAGCCCCTCAGCGCCAAAAATTTTAATACGCCCAAACCTTTGAGCCGGGTGGTGATGGTGGTTGTAGGAGGGGCGACGGTGGCTAGAAATTCCATCACTCCTTTCCTTTCTTGTTTGTGAGTGGTCGAGGGCAGTGGCACGGGATGAGGGCACGATGGAGGGTGACTACATAGGTGGTGTTGATGCTCGCAGCTTGTGGAGTGGGGGAGGGCGTGAAGGTTTAGTTGTGTGCAGAGGGTTGGTGGTTGAAGGAGGGGTGAGAGGGGGTGATGCGCACCGGTGGTGATTGATGGATGTACGAGGGGAGAATCTTGATGGAGGGGCTATGGTGGCTCAACCCCCCTCCCCTTTCTCTTAATGTTTCTAGTGATAGGTGGATGGGGGAGGGCACGAACATGGTGGTGAGGTGGAACCCTCGTGGAGGAAAAGGGTACCATGAAGGGGGAGGTGCTTTCTCTATCATGGAGCTCAAATGATACGAATGTGGCCTTGCAAAGGAAAACAATGGGTAGAGGAGGAGGGTGGGTGGGTGAAATGATGGAGACAGGGTTGGAAGAAGACAACGAGGGTGGACATCATGTCATGGTGCATCGATGTTGCTTGGGTGGTCGACCACCCCTCTTTAATTTTATCATAAAATTGGGTGGAAATCTTTGGAATAAGTGGAAGGGAGATAGATGGTTCGACTCCGTTCCTTTCCATTTTTCATTCTTCATGATATTTCAATGGTTTTAGAGTGGGAACGAGAGAGTGGGGGGAAAGATTCAAACCCTTGGCCTTCAAAATTTCATGTGCAGGGCTACAATCTAAACCATAATTTTTAAAACTCGACCATCTCTACGAGGGCCCTGGAGGTATGGCCTGGAGCCCAGGAGGGGTTTTAATCCCCTCCTTCCTGCAATTTTACTCAAGAAACACCATGTATAATAAATATGAACTAACAAAACTTAAAAACTGAACTAGAACTATATGGACCAAGAGTCAGTAATTAATCATTTGCACCAACAATTAATGGCTTTGAACAAAAACATGCCTAGAACAAAACATGAAACTGTACAAAAGCTTTCATGAGAAACCAAAAACCAGTGAATGGATGGGCCATATATGGGTACCTATGGAGAATGATCCTACTATCATATAAAATCTTAACTTGTTGTATGTACCATCCTCTCCCTGTGTTGGAGTTGCAGAGCTCTCCCCTTCCTCAAAAAAACTACCAAATGATTGAGGGAGGAAGGGGATGGAGGTTTTCTATTTTCAAATTTCTCATAAATTTCTAATTTCCCAAATTATGCATGAGAGGGTTGCTGACACTCTCCTAATTTCCTCAATTTTTTAAATCTTTTTTCTATTTTTTAATACTCTTTCTTGAAATTTGTGCAAGTCAAAGGTTGACTTTTACTTTGACCAGGTCCTTATTTGTTGAGGTTGAAAAAGTTGTTGGATGAGACATAGTTAGAATTGGATGCAGAGCATGTCGTTGGAAAGGTCTTGACAAACCCATCGATAATTTTCTATCACTAATCTGATTTGATTCCACCTAGGCCCTAAGTTTTGGCCTGGAACATCTGTAGTAAAAACCCTGATTTGCTTATAGGGTCCATAAGAATACCCAATCTTGCGAAAGGCCCCAAATTTCCATATGATATCTGATTGGGGAAAACAAAGTAACGACGTAAAGGTGTTGAATATTAATTCAAAAAGGTAGCCATGGATTTATGATATGATTTCATTAACCACGGTTTTAACTTCCCTGGAACTATTCCATACTAGTTGATGAGATAGTCCCACCTAGAACAATTCAAGGACTTGTGACAACCCTAACTAGGCCATCCAACATCGGATTGAGGAAAATGAGGCATCGTTGGAAAAATATTTGACTCTAATAAATCAAGGGATCATTTATTATCTAAATTGGAGGTCTTGAATAACAAATTGTTAACGATGAACCCCTGCTACCAATCTAGCCCATGAAACTAGTCACGAATTTGTGAATGTTTGTTCTCCACAACCAGGGGTCGAAACCATGAACAAAATATATAGATGGAAAGGTATCACACTTCCATACATCATATTTAGTCCCAAACACTTTCCAATTATTTATCATAATATAAAAGTACTAGGAAGTCACAACTATGGATTTCGGACCTTAGGCGATGTGAAAGTTTGGTCTTTCATAGACCGGTCATACGGACTTGAAATCAAGCTCATGATAGCTTGTTGGAAAGATTATCATAATCCCTATAGGATGAAATCACTTTATTTTCCACATAATTCTCATATTTCATTTTATTTCCTATGGAAGACCTTGTCCTCACGGGATCCACCTAATGACAAGCAAATGGGGCCAACATTGAAATTTTTGCAAACTGTGTCCTCAACTTATGAAAAATAAACTGGGAAGTCTTAACATAGCGAATTATAATGTGGGAGGGTTTAAAAACTCAAAAATAATCATTGGAGGGCCTCCTCTTAGGGGAAAAGAGCATGGTCTTGAGGCAAGTCGGACAAGCCCAGGATGAGTCTACTTGGGTATTGTCAAGGAGTTGAAGGACATAAGGGTATTGAGGAACATTATATAGCTATCAAATGGGTGATAGTGGGATAGGGAAAACCATGAATCTAAAATCTATTTTTCCCTAATATCCCTCAAATTGATATTGAAGCACTGACCCAACTGAAAATGACAACCTGTAACTGACTTGACATGATACCAAGTGACTTGAAATTACTACCATATACTTTTATAGTGTCTGATAAGTCACTATGGTGCTAAGAAAAACATATGTAAGCAACCACTGATACTCTTTCAAGGGTAAGGGCTATTTTGACTATGACCCTCACCATTGTCTTT
>ML810913.1:210877-263478 GCA_009831015.1 Picea engelmannii
GAAAAAGAGGAAACTCTGGTAAAATCAGAGAAAATATGTTGAGATAATGTTGCAGAGTTTTAATATGCATGAATGTAAACCGGTCAAGGACCCTATTCCTGTTGGTGTAAAGTTATTTGTGGATCAGTGTCCCAAGACACATGAAGAGGAGGAGGACATGTCTCGTGTTCCATATGCGAGTGAAGTGGGCAGTTTGATATATGCAATGGTATGTACTAGACCGAACATTGCACATGCAGTGGGAGTTTTTAGCAGGTATATGTCAAAAATAGGGAAGGAGCATTGGACAACAATAAAAAGGGTTTTCAGGTATTTGCATCGCACTGCTAGCTATGGATTGTGCTACCAAGGAAGACCAATATTGAACAAAGTCTTGGAAATACATGGCTTTGTGGATGCATATTGGGATGGAGATCTAGATCATAGGAGATCTACAAGCAGGTATGTGTTTAAATTGTTTGGAGGAGAAATCAATTGGATGAGCAAAAGACAGGCTATAGTGAAACTTTCAACTACAAAAGCTGAATACATGGAAACCACTCATGCAAGTAAGGAAGAAATATGGTTACAAACATTTTGTTCATGTATTGGGTTCGTACAACAAGTTATAAGTATAGATTGTGTCAATTAGAGTGCAATTTTTCAGGCGAAGAACCCAACTTATCATTCAAAGACAAAGCATATTGATATTCAATATCACTTTGTGAGAGACATGGTTGAAGAAAATAAAGTGTTGCTAATGAAGGTGGACACTTTAACTAATGTTTCAAATTCATTAACAAAATCTATGAGAAATGATAAGTTCTCTTGGTGTAGAGGATCCATGGGCATTTTTTCCCTAGATTGTTGACTATGTAACCCTGTAACCCCTTGTATGCAAAGAAAACAACAAGTGAGAGAATGTTGGGTATGTGTTATATTCTTTGCATGACTAGATATAGTGTCTTCTACGTTGCGTCGAGCATGTAGGGGGGTTTGAGACCCCCCCCGAGGGCAACGCCCTCGAGAATTTTTTTCCTCGGGAAACGTGTCTCATTGTTTCCTCATTTTTTGTTTCAACTCAATTTTCGTGTCCATTGTTGGGCGGTTTTTCGACACATGGATTTTGTCGATGGTTTTATATTTCTGATTAAGGAATTAAGGTTGTTGACTATTCCAGGTCATTGGGTTAGGGTTTTGTATGTCGTTGGCTCCTATATGTATATTGTATTGTAAACAATGTATCACTATGAATGAATATAGAATATGTTGGTTTTCCTGTTTTGGGTTTCCAAGGGAAAAATCTCTATGTAATGTGTGTATTTTCCATTGTATATTTTCTGTTCTTTTATTGAAAATCTATTTGCAATAAAATATTGTACAAGGTTAAAATCTACACAACATGGGGATATATAATAGTGGCATGGCCAAGGAAAAAATCATTGTTCCAGAATTTTATGGATCAAACATAAGAGAAACAACAAGATGGGTAAATAAAATTGAGAAATACTTCAGATATTACAACATTTCTGATGATCAAGAAAAATTTAATGTCGCATCTATACATCTGAAGGAATTTACGTATGACTGGTTCCTATGGTGGAGAGAAAAATCCAAATCTCTAGCAAGAGACTCAGATGTATTCAAAAAGAACTTCCTACGTTTTCTTAACACAGAAGAAAATGGGTTTTTTTCTAAACTCACTCGATTACAACAATTTGGTATAGTGGAGGAATTTTTTCAGGATCTACATGTGCTAGCCACTCGTGTCCCTAATATATCAGAATATTGACTACTTCAAATAGCCTTATCAATGTTGAAGAAAATTATTCAAAATGAACTCGAATTGCTTGACATTAAGGATATTGAGCAAGCTCGTCAAAAAGCCAAAATCGTTGAAAATAAATTTGAATTATATCAACATACATCATGGAACTCACTCAAGGGATCTATCTCCAAATGCATTCCCCCTCACAAAGGACACTGCCGCCATATACAAGACAAGATAAAGACTAATGTCTTAAATGTAACACACCCAATTGGAAACCCGACCATAAGTACAAGGACAAAAAGTTTTTTCATTGCGAAATAAACAAGAGTGACAACGAAAAGGAAGAGGAAGAAGGGGACATATATTCTTCCAATGAAGAAACAAATAATGGAGACTCAAGAAACTCCAATGAAGTAGGAAATACAAATCGTACACTCTTTGTTGTCGCAATGACAGGTATTTCTCAACCCTAAACTCTTAAAGTTTATGTCTATGTTAAGAAAACTAAAGTAACAATGTTCATAGATAGTGGCATTTCACATAACTTTATAGATACCAAAATAACAAGGAAATTAAACATATTCATTTATCCTACCTCTGAATTTCAAGTCTCCATCATGGGAAATAGGACTGCTTCATGTGATGGGAAATGTCAAAAGGTAGAAGTATCCATTGATGACTAAAAATTAAATTATCCTATGTATGATATGCCAATCGGAGGGGTAGATGTTGTCTTGGGGGGGCAATGGTTATCCATGCTTTGTACTGTTGGATTAAACTTACAAGAACAATTTATAATATTTTATGAAAATGGGGAAAAGTACAAATTACAAGGAATTAACTATTCTCCTCCACAAATGGTCTCATCTAATAGAATGGAAAAAATGATTAAAAAGGGATCCCAAGTTTATTTCTTACATTGTTATGCAATAGAGGGAACTACTAATGAGAGCAAAATGATGATCCCAATAAATCAAACAAAATTATTGGAAAATGTAGCACCATTTTTCAGGAACCTCCTCATGGGATTTTTCCACCTTGTTCTAGAGACCACATCATAGAATTGATCCCTGGTTCCACCGCAATTAGAAGAAAATATTATAGGAAGTCGCACCAACATAAGACAAAAATTGAACGCTTGGTTCAAGAATTATTGGACTACGATGTTATTAAACGAAGAAAGAGTCCTTACTCAGCTCTGACCATACTTGTTAGGAAGAAGGATAGGTTATATAGACTCTATATTGATTATCGATCATTGAACAAAATTATGATAAAGGGTAAATTTCCAATTCCAATTGTGGATGAGTTATTGGATGAGCTCCATGGTGCTAAATATTTCTCCAATATGGAGATGAAATCATGTTATTACCAAATAAGTATTCGAGAGGAAGACATTCCGAAAATTGCTTTATGTACATATGAAGGGTTGTACGAATTTCGGGTCATGTCTTTCAGTTTATCCATTGCTTATGCTACCTTCCAAGCAATATTGGCTTATTTATTTCTTTTGTACCTATGGAAGTTTGTACTTGTCTTATTTGATAATATCGTTGTTTATATAAATATCTAGAACTCACACTTCAAGCACATAAAGACAATATTAAAACTCCTTCAAGAGAATAAGTTCTATGCTAACAAATCTAAAAGCAACTTTGAACTAAAATATATAGTATTTTTGGGACATGTCATATCAGATGAAGGAATCAAGGTTGATCCAAAGAAACGTTTGGTACGTACTAAGTAGCCTAGCCCTAAATCAATCACATCATTACAAGGATTCCTTGGTATTACCAGGTACTACAGAAGATTTGTTAGAAACTACGAACAAATTATGGCCCCATTAACAACACTATTGAAGAAATATGTGTTTAAATGGAATGAAGAGGTTGAAACACGTTTTATAAAGTTGAAGCTCTTAATGACATCCACCATGGTTTTGACAGCACCATATTTCTCCAAAACATTTGTCCTTGAATGTGATGCTTCAAGAATAGGATTAGGTGTCATACTTATGCAAGATAATCATCCCACGACATTTGAAAGTTGAAAATTCAAACCAAGGGAGAAAAAAATCAACATATGACAAATAAATGTTGTAAACTATGCATGCCTTGGTTAAATGGAAACAATACTTGTTGGGAACGAAATTTCTCGTGAAAACATACCACATTAGTTTGAAGTATTTTCTAAATCAAAAGAACCTTTCATTAGAGTAGAAAAAATGGGTGAGCAAAGTCTAGGTCTTTGACTTCGATGTTCTTTATAAGAAAGCAAGGGAGAATTTCTTTGTATATGGGTTATCAAGTAAACTTGATAGTGACATTACACTATGCACTATTTCCATCGTCATTCCCGAATGGATTTCAAAAGTTCAAACTGAGTATGTCAAAAATTCAAAGATAAGGAAGCTAATAGAGGGAGTTGAAAGAAACCCAACTACAAATCCTTAATTCACTTGGGAGAATGACATATTGTGGTACAAACAAAGGATATTTTTACCCAAGTCTTCCAAGTTCAAACTTCAAGTTTTGAAAGAAAATCATGATTCTCCCACAACAAGCCATGTGGGGTTTTTCAAAACTTACTACAATATACGATAATCTTTATTTTGGAAGGGTATGCGGTCCAAAATTTAGAGATATGTGGTAGAATGTGACACCTATCAAAGACAAAATTTTGAAACAATTTCTCCTCTGAGTCTTCTTCAACCCCTTCATGTTCTAGTCCAAAAATGGTCTAAAATATCTATGTACTTTATCTATATACTTTATTACCAGTCTTCCTACCTTTGAAGGAAAATATGTTATATTTGTAATTGAAGATCGACTAACCAAATATGCCCACTTTGTTGGGATTTCTTCAAAATCCAAGGCTACCCAAGTAATTGATAGCTATGTTAAAAATACTTTTAAGATTCATGGATTTCCCAAGTTTATTGTAAGTGACAGGGATCCCACGTTCACTAGCAACTTTTCGAAGGAACTAGTTCACCAAGTTGGGACATCCTTAACCATGAGTACTTCAAACCATTCCCAAACAGATGGACAAACTAAGGTGGTTAATAAATTCCTTGAAGAGTACCTAAGGAATTTTGTGAATGATCATCAAACAAAATGGATTAATTGGTTACATCTTGCATAATGGTGGTACAATAGTACGTATCACACCTCAACAAAAATTTCCTCATTTGAGGCCCTATATGGTTATTCGCCTCCCTCAATTAAGGAATATGTTACCAATTCCAAAGTTCCTACCATGAAAGACTATCTAGCTACATTGGATGAAATTTTATGCACTCCTAAAGCTCATATCGAACAAGCAAGGAACCAAATCAAACAACAAGCTGACAAAAGAAGAACCAGACAAGAATTTATGATAGGAGATTGGGTGTTTGTTCAAATACAACCTTACAAACAGATTTCTCTTAAAAATTACGTGAAACACAATTTTGGCTCTGTTATCCCCAATTCCTAGGGACAACAAACAAGATTATGTCTCGAGGCCCTCGGGTTGTAGACATGGAGTACCGAGAGACAGTCTGGCCAACAATGTCCACTTGCACAGACATAGACCCACCTGACCACCACAACTCTAGGATCATCATGACGGTATCCACCACATCAGCTGGCCTCCAGAAGACATTAGGTCTTGCTCCATGAGGTACAAGTTAGGTATTATGATGAGTGTCATTTCAATATTTGAGGCATTTCAATTTGTTACATATATTATTTCTTTTGATTGTGTGACATATTCTTGGACATTATGCTCTTTTCCATGTTTCACCTTGGTGGTTGACATTGCTCCCTAGTAAGTGGGCCACCCTTAGGCATAGGTATGATATTGGGAGGTCATTTTGACAAGTCATCATTGCATTCCTGACCATACTCGTCACTTTCCACACTTTATCCCCTCATCTCTTGATATTTTGGGTTTTTCGAGTGTATTGACCCAAGAAGGGGTTGTCCCTCACTTCATGGGAAGAAGGCACTGAAGACCCAAAGGCTTGTAGCTGGAAAAAGATAAAATCTCGATTATGAACCTTCCAGATGCTCTCCCAAAGAGGTCTTGAGAGAAATGAAAAGATTCTCCTAAAAAATCAAAGACCTACAAAACAAGGATATTTTTAAGGATGGAAATTTATATTAAAATGTAGAAACATGGGCTAATATTACTAGTCCTTAATATGCAAAATGTAAAATGTTTGGTGATAGTTTTGTAAAAATATTCAAATTTATAAGGATTTTATATAATTTCTATAAAATTTTGGCAATTTTTAAGGTAAAATAATTTTATTCTATGGAATTTGGGCGAATCATTTTTAGAAAAAATGGAAATTGGAGAATCTGTTTTTGGGAAAATCCATGGAAAATTAGCCCATTTGCGAAATTTAGCCCCTAAAATCATCTATGTTGCAAAAGAAAACGCATAACATAAATGTCCCACTTGATTGAGGGATTTACACAAAGTGCGTTAAAAGCTCGACTATACCCCCATGGCATTATGTGTACTTCTCCCTTCAAGCGACACTTTGGTACTCCCCCCTAAGCTAATCGATTCACCCTAGGGAGTACCCAGTGTTTAGACCTTAATTAATTAATGACAATAAATGGGCTTGGAAAAAGGAAGCATTGAAAATGAAGGTGCAACACAACCTCTACAAAGGCACCCATAAGTTAGACACGACAACCCCATCGATCGTTGATTATCTACTATTATAATACATCCATGTGACCATCTACTAGTCCTGGCATAAGAACCCAGCACAAAAAACTTTATTTTAACACATAAAACCCTTTCCCCCGAGCCTTTGGTCGCTGATGTGACACTTCGCTTTGTCTCTATCCCTGGTCATCCATGTGACTAATATTTTCCCATCTAGAGCCCTGTTATATCCACCAGGTCACCCATGTGACCATATTAACTCTCAATGGTGCATGTCATAAGCCCCTCAGCGCCAAAAATTTTAATACGCCCAAACCTTTGAGCCGGGTGGTGATGGTGGTTGTAGGAGGGGCGACGGTGGCTAGAAATTCCATCACTCCTTTCCTTTCTTGTTTGTGAGTGGTCGAGGGCAGTGGCACGGGATGAGGGCACGATGGAGGGTGACTACATAGGTGGTGTTGATGCTCGCAGCTTGTGGAGTGGGGGAGGGCGTGAAGGTTTAGTTGTGTGCAGAGGGTTGGTGGTTGAAGGAGGGGTGAGAGGGGGTGATGCGCACCGGTGGTGATTGATGGATGTACGAGGGGAGAATCTTGATGGAGGGGCTATGGTGGCTCAACCCCCCTCCCCTTTCTCTTAATGTTTCTAGTGATAGGTGGATGGGGGAGGGCACGAACATGGTGGTGAGGTGGAACCCTCGTGGAGGAAAAGGGTACCATGAAGGGGGAGGTGCTTTCTCTATCATGGAGCTCAAATGATACGAATGTGGCCTTGCAAAGGAAAACAATGGGTAGAGGAGGAGGGTGGGTGGGTGAAATGATGGAGACAGGGTTGGAAGAAGACAACGAGGGTGGACATCATGTCATGGTGCATCGATGTTGCTTGGGTGGTCGACCACCCCTCTTTAATTTTATCATAAAATTGGGTGGAAATCTTTGGAATAAGTGGAAGGGAGATAGATGGTTCGACTCCGTTCCTTTCCATTTTTCATTCTTCATGATATTTCAATGGTTTTAGAGTGGGAACGAGAGAGTGGGGGGAAAGATTCAAACCCTTGGCCTTCAAAATTTCATGTGCAGGGCTACAATCTAAACCATAATTTTTAAAACTCGACCATCTCTACGAGGGCCCTGGAGGTATGGCCTGGAGCCCAGGAGGGGTTTTAATCCCCTCCTTCCTGCAATTTTACTCAAGAAACACCATGTATAATAAATATGAACTAACAAAACTTAAAAACTGAACTAGAACTATATGGACCAAGAGTCAGTAATTAATCATTTGCACCAACAATTAATGGCTTTGAACAAAAACATGCCTAGAACAAAACATGAAACTGTACAAAAGCTTTCATGAGAAACCAAAAACCAGTGAATGGATGGGCCATATATGGGTACCTATGGAGAATGATCCTACTATCATATAAAATCTTAACTTGTTGTATGTACCATCCTCTCCCTGTGTTGGAGTTGCAGAGCTCTCCCCTTCCTCAAAAAAACTACCAAATGATTGAGGGAGGAAGGGGATGGAGGTTTTCTATTTTCAAATTTCTCATAAATTTCTAATTTCCCAAATTATGCATGAGAGGGTTGCTGACACTCTCCTAATTTCCTCAATTTTTTAAATCTTTTTTCTATTTTTTAATACTCTTTCTTGAAATTTGTGCAAGTCAAAGGTTGACTTTTACTTTGACCAGGTCCTTATTTGTTGAGGTTGAAAAAGTTGTTGGATGAGACATAGTTAGAATTGGATGCAGAGCATGTCGTTGGAAAGGTCTTGACAAACCCATCGATAATTTTCTATCACTAATCTGATTTGATTCCACCTAGGCCCTAAGTTTTGGCCTGGAACATCTGTAGTAAAAACCCTGATTTGCTTATAGGGTCCATAAGAATACCCAATCTTGCGAAAGGCCCCAAATTTCCATATGATATCTGATTGGGGAAAACAAAGTAACGACGTAAAGGTGTTGAATATTAATTCAAAAAGGTAGCCATGGATTTATGATATGATTTCATTAACCACGGTTTTAACTTCCCTGGAACTATTCCATACTAGTTGATGAGATAGTCCCACCTAGAACAATTCAAGGACTTGTGACAACCCTAACTAGGCCATCCAACATCGGATTGAGGAAAATGAGGCATCGTTGGAAAAATATTTGACTCTAATAAATCAAGGGATCATTTATTATCTAAATTGGAGGTCTTGAATAACAAATTGTTAACGATGAACCCCTGCTACCAATCTAGCCCATGAAACTAGTCACGAATTTGTGAATGTTTGTTCTCCACAACCAGGGGTCGAAACCATGAACAAAATATATAGATGGAAAGGTATCACACTTCCATACATCATATTTAGTCCCAAACACTTTCCAATTATTTATCATAATATAAAAGTACTAGGAAGTCACAACTATGGATTTCGGACCTTAGGCGATGTGAAAGTTTGGTCTTTCATAGACCGGTCATACGGACTTGAAATCAAGCTCATGATAGCTTGTTGGAAAGATTATCATAATCCCTATAGGATGAAATCACTTTATTTTCCACATAATTCTCATATTTCATTTTATTTCCTATGGAAGACCTTGTCCTCACGGGATCCACCTAATGACAAGCAAATGGGGCCAACATTGAAATTTTTGCAAACTGTGTCCTCAACTTATGAAAAATAAACTGGGAAGTCTTAACATAGCGAATTATAATGTGGGAGGGTTTAAAAACTCAAAAATAATCATTGGAGGGCCTCCTCTTAGGGGAAAAGAGCATGGTCTTGAGGCAAGTCGGACAAGCCCAGGATGAGTCTACTTGGGTATTGTCAAGGAGTTGAAGGACATAAGGGTATTGAGGAACATTATATAGCTATCAAATGGGTGATAGTGGGATAGGGAAAACCATGAATCTAAAATCTATTTTTCCCTAATATCCCTCAAATTGATATTGAAGCACTGACCCAACTGAAAATGACAACCTGTAACTGACTTGACATGATACCAAGTGACTTGAAATTACTACCATATACTTTTATAGTGTCTGATAAGTCACTATGGTGCTAAGAAAAACATATGTAAGCAACCACTGATACTCTTTCAAGGGTAAGGGCTATTTTGACTATGACCCTCACCATTGTCTTTAACTGGGATCAGAGCATAAGAGGCTTCCGAGAGCAACCCTCATGCCAACTTGTGAAGGAGTGAAAGTGATAAACATCATGTTGAGCCCAAAGCTGATTTTTCGTTCAACAACTACCAGTAACACCACTTTTTTTTTTGTGGGGGGGGGGGTTGATTTTGGTGTTTTTGATGAAAAAATATGGATTTTGAGATATAAGTTCTTGTTTTGAGGTCGCAATTCTCATTAAGTCGGTAAATTTGTTTAATATCGAGAAGAAAATGAGTTTTCAAATCACTCTCTGTTTAGAACATGTCATGACCCTTCGATTCCATGACTAAAAATGCATATTAAAGAAACACCCTTTTACCTAAAGACATATTATACCAAGTTGATCTTAACTAACTCCTACGTGTCTAAATATCCTAACAAGCTAGGGATGAAGAATACACAATAAATCTCTAGAAACAAAATCATTATGGAATGTCATCACTAAGGAGATCTCGTGGAAAAGGATTCTTATATAGAAACACATTGCTCCAAGAACTCTCTTGGACTATATTAGTAAGGAAAGGAAGAGCATAGTGAATGTATCCAACCAGTGGAAGGAAATAACACTATCCTTCCCATTCATAGGCTCTTGTTTGGCATGGAGAGTGGGAGATGGATCACTAGTAAGAGTGGGGGTAGATGCAATAATGGGTTGCAGTAGAGACATATTCCTCCCTAACAAAATCATACATCACCTATAGGTAATTGGAAGATGTACACTTAATTTGATTCACAACCCAGAGGACACATCCATGTGGTATCAAGGTTGAAGAAATGCAGTTGATCTTGGTCTAGAAGGAAATTCATCCCAAATGTGCAATCACTTTTTAGTAGAACTCAATGAATCACATATAAGATTGATAAATTCCTCGAATGAATTAATTTGAGCATTGAACGGAGTAGAGGAAATTTATACTCCTAGTCTTGGATACTCATGTTTTTGGAATGGGACCAGGTGATGACAAATGGTGGTGGAAGAAGATTTGGAAAGTTAAAGTGTAATATACCTTATTGTATATTACATTCAATATTGTTTGTATTAATTATACCATCAATGTTAAGTCAGATGCAGTGTCTAAAGACACGACTATATTCATTCTTTTGTATTTCTACAAACTATTGTAAACCTATTGGGATATGGAATAATAAATAAATAAATATTGAATATATATATTTTTGTATATCTTGTGTTCCCTTGCAATTGGCATTAGAGCCTACTAGTGACTTTTGAGTGATGATGAACAACGTCAGAATCCACTTCCAACATGTGTACATGAGTTTTTTTCCTATTGTTTTCCGCTGAAAGTAAACTTGGTGCGACATTATGCCTTCTTACATGTACGAAACAATGAGGAAATCATAGATAAAGGCTAGAGAACCAGAGAAAAGGGCAGGATGATCAGATGACAATGCTCCCTCCACATTGGGACTCAGTGAAGGTCTTAAATAATTTTGTGCGAGCCTTGTAAGTCAAGTAACTGTTGCAACAAATACTTTGTTGGATGCCAAAATTGATAAATTGAACGAAGGATTGGCAGAGTGCAGTAGAAATTACAATGACATGAAAAATGAGCTTGAAGCAATAGTGAATGGGAATAGAAGCCCCAGTAGTTCAAATTCACACTAGATGTCTCCCCAATCACACTACATGTCCAACATGTTGGGTATGTGTTATATTATTTGCACAAGTAGATATAGTGTCTGCTACGCTACGTCGAGCGTGCCGGGGGGTTTGAGGGATTTTTTTTTGCCTCGGGAAACATGTCACATTTTTTCTCATTTTTTGTGTCACCTCGATTTTTGTGTCCACTGTTGGGAGGTTTTTCGGCACATGGTTTTTCTCCGATGGTTTTCTATTTTTGGTTAAGGAATTAGGGTTTTTGACTAATCCAGGTCATTGGGTTAGGGTTTTGGATGGCGTTGGATCCTATATGTAAATTGTATTGTAAACAATGTATCACTATGAATGAATATAGAATATGTTGGTTTTCCCAGTTTGGATTTCCAAGGGAAAAATATTTGTGTAATGTGTGTATTTTCCATTGTATTTTTTTTGTTCTTTTATTGAAAATCTATTTGTAGTAAAATATTGTATGAGGTTAAAATCTACATTTGGTATCAGATATCTGTTGGCTTCAGGGGGACGCCTTTGTGGTCAAGGGTTTGGCACGGTATTGTGATCATCCTTGTTACAGTGGGAGATATGTGGTATTGATTTTTTAGGTGAAAAGAAATGGCGAGAAGTTCGAAAATGGAGATCGAGAAGTTTAATGGGAAAATTTGTGAGGTGTGGAAGCTCAATATGGAAGATCTGTTGGTGGACAAAGATTAGTGGATCATGGTGGATCCAGGTAATGCACCTATAGGAACATCAACAGATGAATGGAAACATTTGGATTGGAAGGAGAAGAGTACAATCTGACTATGTCTCTCAGATTCAGTATTACTGAATGTGTTAGAGGAAGGTACATCCAAATATTTATGGGATAAGTTGGGGAAGTTGTATCAATCTAAGTCCCTAGTAAATAAATTTTTTCTGAGAAAGAAGCTGTATAACCCTAGGATGAGAAATTGAGACTCAGTGGTAGAGAATTTGAATGCCTTCAATATTGTGGTAAGTCAATTAGTATCTGTTGAGATTAAAATTTCAAATGAAGATAAGTGTATCAGTTTACTGTGGTGTTTACCAGACTCGTGGGATAGTCTGGTTGTGGCCATAGGTAGAAATATAACTTCCTTGAAGTTTGCTGAAGTGGTCTCATATTTGTTGTCGGAGGAGATGAGACGGAAGAACGTGGAAGGACAGAGCACATATGCATTATTTGCAAGAGAACGCTCCCAGGAAAGTTTGTAAAGGTATGTTGGAGATGTGGAAAACAAGGGCACTACAAGAAGCAATGTAGATCCAAAACTAAGAAAAAGATGGGATCTGAAAAATCTTCTTATACAAAAGAAAATACCTCCAAGGAAGAAGGAGGGGATGTGTACTTAGCTTCTTCAAGCACACATGCAGATCATGAGGCATGGTTGGTTGGCTAAGGTGGATCCTTTCATATGACTCCCCATGGGGAGTGGTTCTGTGAATATGAAAGGTATGATGAAGGTAATTTTTTCCTAGGTGATGATTTGAAAACCATAATCATAGGACGAAGAAAATTCTAGTTGAGGCTCACAGATGGAAGGATTATAACACTACCTGGTGTTCTTCACATCCTAGGTTTGGCCAAAAAATTGATTTCTATAAGAAAAATGGACGATGCAGGGGTAAAAACAATATTTGAAAATGAAACCTACAAGATGGTTTGAGGAGCAATGGTGTTGTTGAAGGGAGTTTGGTTTGAAAATCTATACAAGCTACAAGGAAGCACTATTTTTTATCAATGTAATAGTTCCATTATTCCTAATATTGGAGTTGAAGAAGAAAGAACTCCTACAGTCTGTTGGAACACACACAATTTTGAACTTTTGAGTTTTATAGTTTTCTCCTCTTAGGAATAAAATTTTACACAAAGTGGCCTTTTAATTTTAAATCGAATTCATTGGTTGTCTTTTAATAATAAAGCGTGTACATTATCCGTCGTTGATGAGTTCCCTTAATTTGAACAAACGATCCTAATAATCTTTGTAGTTATGGAGTTGCCTGAGTTTTAAATAATAAGTCCCTAACGGTCGCTTTGGATGTTCCCATAAGTCTAAACAATAAAAACCCTAAAGCTATGAAACCCAAAAATAATAGCCTGCGATAAACCCCAAAGAACTCACGAACACAAGTCATAGGACACGTGTCTTTTAAATATTTCATAAGCTAACATGTGGCACTTACTTTTAAAGTTTATGTTGGATGATTCACATGCTCTCGGGTGACATGTGGCACCTATCCCTTCTCAACACGCCACATCATCTCTGCCACGTCACTCCGGGAGACGACCCTTCGTGGGTTTAACAAAGAGTGAATTCACAAATCACCGAAGTTTCAAAATGCCGAAGCATTGAACTTTTCAAAGAGTAAAAAGGAATTAATAAATAATTTAACAACGCAAGTTAAAGACGATTAATTAAGACTTAAGGAAGATTAATCGTAATTTTACTTCACGATTTTAGATTCCGGGGAATTTCTCTTATACTATATTCAAAACCCTCGAAGCCTGAACTTCCAAAACACTTGAAGTTAATTCAATGTTTTAAAACACAGTTAATTAAGTTGTAAAAGTGATTATTCAAATATTATCTACTCCACGGATTCAAGATTCGAGAGATTTCCACCCTGTCACATCCAAAGCTCACGAACGCGAACTGTCGAAGTATCGAGAGAATTTATGATCTATTAAAGGTAATGATTTCGAACGAAGATTACAGATCGCCAGGTAGTCAATTCCATTGAGGGTAATAAATTCCTCATAAGTGAGTCTATACGAAAATCGATAAACTCTTGTTTGAATAAAAGCACTTCAATTTCAAAATCATTTTCACCTTTCACAATTACCAGTTTTATCTATTGAAAAACTCACAGACTTCCCTTGTAACAGGTAACCTCACTCTATTTCCTTAGATATTATGGCACCGTGGAAAATGGAAAAAAATATTGATGCAGCGAGAGAGGATTCAAACCCGAATACAGACATTCTTTCAGACACTACTCCACTTGTCTCCTACACCATTAAAAATTGGACACAAGTTTTTGAGATCCTGGAACGTAAAATCATCAACTGTCGAGAAGACTCCGCCGAAGAAGAAGAATACTCTTATGCATCTAAGATTAAACATATAGCATAGTCAGAGATGCACAAGATAGTTTCACGACCAAGAATCATGCCTTACAACGATATGATAAGATGGGCCTTGGAACATGTTGACATCCAGACCAGGAGCATCATCAACCACCAAAATGTTTCCATCGGCTTTTTCCGACCAAAACATCTCCAAGTAATGTATAAACTCTCTCCTACTCCTAAATATACTTACAATGCCGCATTCATTCTAGAGTTCGAGAGAAAAGAATGAGTCCAATATGCCAGGAGCGGTCATGATATAATCAGGACCTGGTGGGGACATCCAGAGAAATTCAGAACTGACGCTCATGGTACATATGCCACAATGTATTTAGATTATCATATGTTGTATGTAGCCATGATGATCTGTCATGTTTTCGGGAAGAAGAGCCCTCCATATTTATCGATGGAATGGGTGTCCTTCATGAACGAGGTAGTCGAGGGTTACACTTTCAATTGGGCCAAAATGTTGTCGGATAATTTGGCCAAGGAAACCGTTGATTATAAAACAACGAAATCAAAAGGACAACCTGTTGTTATGAACATAAATATACATATAAATAGATGTTCATAACATAATAATTAATTAATTAATAATAACTATTAATAATGAAAGGACATGACTATTGGTTAAGAGCACCCCTACGTGGGTATATAAATGAGCCCTCATTCTCAATTGTATACCATCTTATCTATTCATATTTTATACATTATTCCTATATGGATTATTATGTTATATTCCAAGTATTTTGGATAATTCTTGTGTGAGCGAACTTTGTTCGTTTCATTTGGTATCAGAGGGGTGTTTTTATGATCATGGTCTTTGGCCACTCTTTTTATCAGACCTTGTCTGAACCAACTTTTAGCCAACTCCATCGTTTTAGAGTTTCTCTGAGAAATTTGGTCTTTGACCACCAACCAAGCCTTTGGCCATTCAAATTTTCAAAGTTCTTAAGAACTTCAGTCTTTAACCAATTCAGACCTTTGGCCACATAAAACTCAGTATTCTATTGAAGAACATTTCACTACCAAAAAATCAAGAACAATATATATATCAAAAATTCTCTTATAAAAAGACAAAAAAAAAAAAACAACATTAGAAATTTCATATGAATATAGAAATTTCATGTGAATAAAGGGCAGTTAATTAGATCAACAAAGTAAATTACATCTACAAGTCATCAGTGTTACTCCTACAAAGAAATATTCATTCCCCGAAAGTTAAATTGGTAATGTTGCAATTCCTCAAAATTAGGAATATTCGCATTGAAATTGGGCGTTGTGTGAAGTGTATAAGGAGCCGCCATATCAGGCCACTAGAATCATCAGGTGACTTGCATACGAATCAGGCCACCACCAACAATAGTATTTATTCAATTCCCATCGAAGAGGTTAAAATTTCCGCAGTTCAATCATGTCCAAAAAACCGCGCAGAAGAAAAATTGCACACTTATCGTGCCATTTCAAAACTTTTAAAGGTTATAATAAGGGAAAATCAAACGTGGAATAACAAACCACATTGCAGATTTGTGCTTTCCATTTGATGCTCTTAACATATCCGTATATCGATTAAATTAAAGGTCGTACCCATCTATAGACATTGCCACCGCATGGTCATCTGGTCATCTGGTTGTTTATTTATCGTGACTATCTAGGGTTGATACGCCACCAATATTCCTACCTAACACCCAAGCCATCCTTCAAGTATAAATTATAATTGTTGTCGTAGTAATAAAGAAACGATACAGTAAGGAGTACAAGTCAATCGGGCAACTAGTCATAGTATAAAAATTTGCCACCCCCCATTCAACCGTCATTGTTAATTGTACAAATAAGCAACCATCGAACAATAATTCTAGGCTGTAAGGAAATATCGAGGGTGCATATAATCCAAGTCCTTAACATACCCAATGAAAATCGTAAAAGGAACCGTCAGTTGAAATTAACTCATTATGATGTTTGGTGGAAAATCAAGCCCAACATAAAAGCAAGGTACACATTAGTGTACAAGGTTTATAACATTATTCTTAAAATCTTATTATTATAAGATAAACAAGGCCTCCAAAAGGATATATTAAGGGTTATTTAAGTTAGAATGGAGTTAAATGCCATTAGTGGAATTAAAAAGTTATAAAAGTAATTCTTATGTTATAATTCAAAAGTCATAAAAGGTGGAAAAGGCATAAAATAAAAGTATTAAAATTTATAAAAAAAGGTGGAAAATGCATAAAAGAAGTCATAAAAAAGAATGGAAAAGGCCTAAAAGAAGTTATAAAAAAAAAAGAGATGGAAAAGGAATAAAAGAAAAAGTATTAGTAGATATATAGTATATTAATTTTTGAAAGAACAAAAAGAAATTATTATAAAGGAACTTTTAGTATAGTTCAAAATATAAGGTATTTTTTTACAAAGTATTCAAAGGAAGACTATATATAAAAGGAGTAAAGTATATTAAAAAAAAAGTTTTAAAAAGATTACAATTTATATAAAAGGAGATATATATTGAATAATCCAAAATCATTTTGTTTCGATTTGTGTGAAATCATTTATTATGGAAGAATATTAAGATAATTCAGAAATATAATCACGAATATTGAAAAGAGAACTAGGACATTATAAAGCGATTAATAAAAAAATACAGTTTGAAATTGAGAAGGAAAAATATTTTAATGGGTTAACAGAGAAAGATAATTGTTACTTCAAAGAGCGTATTCGAGTACTCATTGCACAAAATGAAGAACTAAAGACCGAAAGACAAAAAATGGACCAAGACTTACTAGAACAAGATGAAGAAATATTACGATTAAAAAATCATAATCTAAATTTACTAGTTAAAATGGAGGAAGAAATTTCCTGCCTAAGGAACCTTAACCGGAAGTTACTTGAACAAATTAAAATCTTAAAGGACGAAAGAAAAGAGATTCTAGAATCAAAAAAAGACAATAGGTCAAAAAATAAGGAAGAACTTTTACGATTAAGACAACATAATCAAGATTTATTAACTCAGATTAAAAAGTTGAAGCATGATAAAAAGAATTTACAAGAAAAGTTAGATCGAAAAACATCATTAGTCGATAAGGAAACGACGACATACCCAATCAACCTTACAACTCAAAAGGAGGAAAATCCAGCTGATGTAAAGAAGTTTTCAAATGTCGAGGTACAAACAAGCCATAGATACAAAGAAAACTCAAATCCAAAAGTTAATCAAGAAAAATATGCAAGTATAAGAAATAAAGATCAAGTTGCAAGGATTCTTTATCGACATCCTAATCACAAACATCGATACTTCGGCCAATCAATGTATCAACAGAAACAAATAACCGCTATGTCGAAGAATATTACTTCCACTACAAGTGTGAGTCAAAATAGAAGCTATGAGGGGAGTAGAAATGTATCAAGTTCTTTCCAAGAACCCTATAACAACCCAAATCCGCAGAAGATCGAATTAGGATGGGCAGACTCCTTTACAATTCGACAGTCATGCTCAGTGCTTAGAAGATCCTATCGTCTAAGGTCCTCAACTATTACTAACTCAATAATGAAGAAGCACGAGACAATAATTCCAAGCTAGAGTAAGATATAAGTCTTCCATAAAGTATGCTTTGAGGACAAAGCATATTTAAGGGGAAGGCAATGTTATGAACATAAATATACATATAAATAGATGTTCATAACATAATAATTAATTAATAAATAATAACTATTAATAATGAAAGGACATGTCTCAAAGGACATGACTATTGGTTAAGGGCACCCCTGCGTGGGTATATAAACGAGCCCTCATTCTCAATTGTATATCATCTTATCTATTCATATTTTATACATTATTCCTATATGGATTATTATGTTATATTCCAAGTATTTTGGATAATTCTCGTGTGAGCGAACTTTGTTCATCTCACCTACCCCTTTTTACATGTCTGCATATGTTATGGATGTCATATGCTTCATGACCCCTTTTCCATTGATTAACTGGAGTTGGACCCCATCCAGTTCTGAACCTATTCACTTTTACCACTCTAATTTATGGGAGGAGAAAGCTAAGGATTTATTTTATGAAATCTGCCACAATTTCGTAGTACCTATTCACATAGCCATTTATGGTCACTTGCCTCCTCGGATTTCAAAGAATTATGGGAAACCTAGGCAAGATTGCAGATTGGTTCATTGAGTATAATTTCTCCTACATCAGAGTGTTTGGTTGCTCGATCCCCCTTCATGCTCTCCCACAATTTTTACCCGACAGGTTGGTGTGCAGAGAAGTGGCATACCAGATAGTGGTGAGAGGTATCAGCAAGGAGCTGAGAAAAAGGTATGGTCGAATTTCCCCATTCAAGTTAGCATGTTTACATTATTGGATTTTGGCCACTCTAAAGTTGAGTCTGCGACTCTGGAGGATGTTAAATTGTTTGAAATCGAGTTCAAGAAACATTATCCACATAAGATAGTGGAAAACCATATGGCTCAGTTCAACATGAAGCGGTACATGCATGAGAATTCCCCGTATGATGAAATATTCAATGGAGTTAGGTCTTATGAGGAAGTCCAAAACAGATTCCTGAACCTACCCCTAGACCAACAACATGGTTTCCTCAGCTTTCAGAAACACAGGTGGAATAGTCTACCAAAGATATTGCAGGGAGAGTCCATGACCATGCCTCCTTCACAGGAAGCTAATTCTACAAGATCTAAGTCGGGCTCCTCCACTAAACCCAAATCTGAAAATGTCCCCAAAAGCTGAGAGGTATTATTTCAGGAGATAAGAACGTCATTATCAAGACTAAATGATCCACAGGTGATAGCATGGTTCGAGGCCTTCATGAATCCGAGACAAATTGTCTCTCATTCAACACCAACAACTCCTGCTGGAACCCCCAATACAACAACATAGCATCATTCCACCGAAATATCCTCTCCCATTGCATCATTAACCCCTCTATGGACTAACTTTGGAAATCCTAATTCCGAAATCACTTTTATGGGTGATCTTACCCCCATCTTGCCCAAAGAGATGCCTCCTTCAGATTTCTTCTTTAGTAAGAAATGAAAAGCCATCATGAGAAGAGAATCTCACCAAAAGGATGGAGTCATAACTAAAAGGCAAAGACTGGTGTATGATGGGAATGACCAGGATGGTCCAGAATTTGCAAAGGAAGTTGCAAGTTCATTAGTTGTTTTTTCCATTGCCAATCAATGGTCGATGGACAATTTGACTGAACAACTGCGACAGAAGTGCCTATTGGTAGAACACTTGCATAATCAAATATATGCCACAAAGAAGACTATCAGAAACAAAATGAACCAGAATTTTGAGCAAATCAGGGCTAGCGATCGACAACAAATTAAACAGCTTCAAGATAACCTCGTTCTTCTCCACCAAAATTCGCAGACTAGCCAAGGTCTGGTCACTCAGCGTGATGAGTTGATAGAACAGTTGCATGAAAGATTGGCCCTATCTGAGGGTACCACGATAGACATCTCGGCCTTCAAAACTCAAGCGTTGGAAATCAATGAGAAGTTGGAAGCTACCCAACAAGAACTTTATTTAAAAGTAGATACCATCTAGAAATGCTATCAGGAAGTAGACCTTTCCCTAAAGGATATCTATTTCAAGGAAAAAGAGGTCCTCTTATCCCGGTCTAAGTTTCAAGAAGTCCTCATATTGATGCAGAAAGTTAATTTCCCTGATTTTCCTCTTCTCTCTTATTCTGAACAATTAAGAGGTGAAATGGACCTAAAGGTCTGGGAAACAAATATGGAAGAAGGCAAGAAATTTTCCAGAGAGGTGAAAGAAGCTTGTCTAGAAGCATTGTCATCATTAAAAAAAAAGGTGATTGATTTTGAGGGGAGTAATATCTCAGAAGCCCTGGGGAAAATTGAGATAGAAGTGAACCAACAATATTCTAGAAAGAACAAAGAAGAAACTCTGGCAACCATTCAAGGAATGAGCAAGATTGATCTTCTTAAAATCAATAAATGACTAGTTAATCCAAGTTCACAATTTCAAGCCATGGTCCAAGAAGTGAACAAGATCCAAGAAAAGCTTCCGCAAATACAAAAGAAGTTATTTTCCTTTGAAGTAAATGAAAGGATTGAGTCCTCAAGGTTCGTGGTGGCATTGATGGATAGATGCACCCAATGCATTGAGCATGGAAAAACAATCATAGATGGGAGCAAGTGAGAAAACATGCACAGTGTCCATTCCTTCCACCCTCTCTATCTTTCACCTTCTAATAGTCACTTACCTCATCCACCCGCATTCTAACCTCCACTTATCCCACCTTATCATCAGACACGTGTTCTGTCATCATTCTTTCCATAGACAATTACTCTTCCCTGTGACCGTTATCCATCCCTTGACAAGCCAATGTTGTGTTATTCGTCTAATTATCCTCCCCCCATGACCTCGACTATGATTTATTTCCTTGTTGAACATACCCGAAGGGACAGATGGAAACAAAATTAGATGGCCAAGAAAATATGCCAAATGATTAAGGTGGCCTTAATGACATGTGTACCCAACCCAGAGGACTAAAGGAAAAGGAGTACTTCTACCAGCAGATGAAGAGACAGAGGAGAGTGCCAGCAAAACTCATCAAAATTTACACGTTGTTGTTTTATTCAGATGTATGATACTTTTAGTTAAATATTGTAAGAAGTCCAACGGTTTTCAGTTGTGACAGATTTTGTATAAATACATAGATTTAAGATCTATACTAGGCTTCTTATTGCCGAATGTAATAGAGAAACTCTCTTTTTGAGTACTAATACAAGTACAGATAGAGATTCTAATTTTCGTTCAATTCGAGTTTTGTGTTTCCTCTGTGTTTCCATTTCCCTGAATTTCTTTATGTAATTCCTTGAAGAGCGATTGGTTCCAATTTAGTATTACAACTACTGTGATCATATTATACCAGTGATTCATTTAGTAAACAATTTTTCCTCTGTTATTACTATGAGTAAAACAAGAACTGCCATCTACGTGAATTACTGCATTTTACATTGTGTTCAAGGGTGTGTTCTCTACTTTTCTTCTACTGCAAAAAAGGTGAGACTCATCTATAATTGACGATTGACTTTGTTTAACAATTTTTTAACTCTTTTCCACACCATTTGATATTATAATTGCGACTCAGATAACGAAATACAACCTATGTATTGTCCTATTATTAATTTCATTTAAAGATCATTTCTCATAAAACTAAAGGTAGGAAAAACACTCTTTAAAACATTTTCTTTAAACACTACCGATGCTTGACATTATTCTTTGATCCTTAGGATTAATCTCAGGAACAACATCTTTTTGGCACCGCTGCCAGGGACGAAGAAAAAAAATCATTTTCCCTGGTAAAATGACAAGGTAAAATTTTGGTCTTTGATGGTGAATAAAGATTGAATATGTGAGTAAGGCTTACTTTATTTTTCACTTGGTGACTCCACCATAGAAAAAACTGGCACTCGGTCGAAATAATACTAGGAAAAATCCAGACGAAAAGAAGACTACACCAGTGTCAGATCTCGAAAAATTGTTGAAACCAAAGGGATATCTTAGACAGTCTGTTGCATCAGCAGGTAAGTTCTTTCAAATCAGAGTTACACAAGCTAATGTTAAGGTTACCACTGAAGAACTTACCCCTAAAGAAAGTTTTAAACAAATTCATTATGCAGAGGCATCAACTAGTAAACCCAAGGTTAAACTCGAAACTCTAGAGGTAATTATTCCTGAGATAAAAGTTGAGATTGACTTGAAAAATACTTTTACCAGTGAAAACAAAGGATCCCTTTCGATCCCCACTGTCATTAACACTATTCCAATTCTCTCCTTTCCTGAAGTAAAAGTTTTCGTTTCCTAGAATCCTGAAGAGTATTGTATATACCCAGATTCATCCCCTATTGCCTCTCCTATATATACATCAGGTAAACCTAAGGAACCCAACTCAATTTTCAATTTTCCTCCTCATCTATATCTTTCATCTCCATGTGATCTTCTTTTTGAAATTAATTTGCAACACCCCGAAGTAGTCGAAAGGTTAGCAGTTCATTCTTTCAAAGTTTTTGAAAATCTTCTTTTTATCCCCCAAAGTCCTTCTCCTAGACTTTCAATGGTTGGTGTTGGAGGTGCTGGTGCTGGTGGTGTCGGAGGTGCAGGAGTTGGTGGACAAGCTCAACCCCCTAGAATATTTGCCAAGGTAGCTTCTATATGCTCCCTTGGTCCTTCTCATTTTCCTACATGATATGCCTGAAAATTACATGAAGAACCTCCCCAAATTCATGGGAGAAGGAAATCCCAACCGCAACAGAACATATAGCCTTTTTCGATCAGTTTGTTGATATCCTTGGCATTGAACATGAGGAAGTTTACTCAAGGCTATTAGTACATACTTTTGAAGGACAAGTGAGGACTTAGTTCAGAGGACTCCCAGTGCGTTCCATACGATCATATGACGATTTAGAGAATTCCTTCCTGAGGTAGTGGGGCGAGAAAAAGGATCATCTTTATTATTTAAACGAATTTGGGGCTTTGAGAAATAATACTTTTGAATCAGTCCTTGAATTTATCTAGAGGTTCAATAAGCTTTATTAAAAAATCCCAGACGAAGTCAAACCTTCTCAACCAGTTGCAAAAGTAACTTTTCTAAGGGCTTTTGATTCCGACTTTGCTCCACTTTTAAGATAAAGGATATCTACCACTTTATCGGGAATGCAAGATGATGTTATAGAAATTGATTCCAATATGATGGCATCTGGGAAATTAAAAACTAAGGTTGAGATGGGATCAAGAGAACCCAGGCATTTCAAAGAACATGCAAGACCCTCTGGATCTGGAAAGTCCGCAGAGGAGAAAATGGATGAGATGGCCAAGGTTATTAAATATTTATCAAACAAAATTTCCAGGATGGAATTAGATCATGCCAAACCTGATCCATACAGTAGGAATCAATTCAGTAGAAACCCTAACCCTCAGATACAACAAAGACAAGTACAAAATGAAGGTCAAAATATCCAAGCTTCGTTTAAAACTGAAAATTTCATTACAGAGGGATGAAATGCAAGATTATGAGGAGTTAGAAGAAGATCTAAACAACCTTAGCGATGATGATCATGAGCCACACTTAACCAAGAAAGATTATGAGAAATCATTAGACTTGGAATCCCTGTTTAAAAACAATGAAAACATCAACAATCTAGGGGACTCTACATATCAAGGTCTCGCCATTTTAATAATGGTCGAACTTCAACATAAATATTATTTAAGACCCAGATAGAAAAGTTCTACAAATGTTCCACCAAAAAATATTTTATCGCGAAGTAAAGTGAATGAGGCAGCAATTACCAAATCATCAACTGAAAACAAGTTGTCCGAACAAAGCAAGTTGAACCAAGAACAATGCAAACTAAGAAGCCAGAAAATACAGAAGCAGAAGTTCAAACCAAGGAAATTGAAAAAACAATTGGGGGCTTCAATTTAGAAAATGAACTTAAAAAAATTAAAATCCCAATGCCTCTGGTTGAACTTGCAAAAAACCCGATTTATAAAAAGAAAATCACTAAAGAGATAAAAAACATTGATGTTGAATGTCAAGCTGACGTTATTAATTTGCAGGACGAAAAACCTACAATCTTGTTTGGTCCACACATTGAAAAAAATAAGGATTATGTTTCTCCCTTCTATATTATTGATCCAGATTTATGTAGGAACGCAACAAAATACACAAATAAACATGAATACAAAGATGTAGCGGAAATAACACTTCATTTCATTAATATCAAAGAACTGAAATTTGTTTACAGACAGAATAGAAATAAAATAACTAGGCCGCTGGTAGCTTATCTTTGAGAAGATATGTGGCGGCTACAAGCCTCTAAACTCTGTGTTCCAATGAGGCTCGAAGGCCTATCTATCCGCAATATCTATCTAATCAGTACATGAGATGGACCACGTTGCGGCAAGAGAGGGGCCAAGCAGTTCTGGAGTTCACCAATATATTCCACACCTTGCACACCAAGCTGGGTATCAAAGAATCTGAATGACATTTGGTTCTGAAATACCGTGGGGCTTTACACATATACATCCAAACTAAAATGGATTTCTTGGACATCTCATCACTCGGTGCTTCTTATCGATATGTTGTTAAAATTGAGCAGAAATTTAAGCACCAAAACAAACGGGAGTTCGGGTCTGCAAATCTGCAACAACCAAAGTATGACAAAGATGACCCTAACAAACAGTCTCCTGAAAATCAGTCCAAGCCACAGGAAAAGAAGGGTCACAGGAAGAAAAAGGACACCGGAAAATGGTGTGATTTCCACAAAATCCCCTGACACAACATCGATGAATGTCGCTCAAAATAGTCATTGGTGGTTGAGATCAAAGACAAGGAGTCGAACCTTGATTCAAAATCTGATTATAAAAATACTGGTAAAATATCATCGACGCAGACTCCACTGCTATTGTCGTGACCACAACAATTTAACCAGAAGAACCAACAGATCCTAAAGAGGGGAAGCGCCTTTTTCATTCATAGATGTGGGTAAAGGGGACCCCGCTGCATTTTATTGTTGATAAAGGAATCCAAAAGAACCTCATCTCAACAAAGGTCGTCAAACAGTTGGGATTGTCGACAACACCACACCCATAGCCATACAACATCGGGTGGCTTCACCAAGGACGAGATCTTCGTGTCAGCCAACAATGTCAGTTGTCATATGACATCCATCCCTTCAAGGATTAGGTATTATGTGATATTGCCCCATAAGATGTCTGTGATGTTCTCTTGGGCCAGCCATATATGTGGAAGCGCCATGTTGTTTATGAGTCTCGACCCCATAGTGTCATTGTTTCTCTGGGGGGTCATCTCTACAGAATACCAGAGGTAGTTCCGACTACTGTTCCACCTAAAAAATGCCGCAAGGTAGTATATCATATTGCAAACTTCATCTTCTTCACAATCTGTTCAAAAGGTGAACAAAAGGATATTGCAACCACTATAGCCTCAACCCAAGCACCTTCTATCCAACAGAAACAGGTCAACAAGATTGCAGCAAAGTGTAAAGATTCCTTCTGCACACAAGCACCTCATGTAGCCAGACTGGTTAAAAAGGTCCAACCCTTCTAGCCAAATGTTCATGACAACCTTCAACAAGCTAAGCAGTGCAACTTCCCCAACAAGGCAAGCAGCTCATCAAGATGTAGATTCAACAAACGTTTTTTCCTATCCCCTAGGCACTCAACGCAATGGATACTATTGCTTCCTAAGGAGGGAGGATTGATCCAAGTGGATTTTGGTGGCCACCCACCTTTTCCAACTAGCTCAAAACAATTTTTTGGCAATTTTGGTAATTTACTATTTTTGGGACCTGAACTTCCAGAGTTGTTTTGAGGCCCTAAACAATGTTCTTTGGGCATCCATTGATTGAAAAGTATCATCATGATATTTTCTGCCAATAGTTGTAGTCCTCAAATAGATATTTCTAATGATGTATCATATGCATCAAACAGAGATAGTATGCCAAAGTTACGACCCTGGGAAATTGATGTACCAATTTACCCCGACGAGGCCCACATGACTTTTGGCGCTTCATCTCCTAGGGTTAGTTTTTTGAATGTACATGTTTTTTTTTTACATTCTTGTTTATTGTAAAAAGGGCTTAAGAGCCTCATTGTAATCATCTTCTTGCGAATGCGAGTAGCCGTCACATCTCTTCTCAAAGATAAGTTTCCACCATTCTAGCGAGTCTTCCACTCTGTGTTTTTACTGTCTCCGTACATTTCTTTCATTAATAGAAATTGTGTATTACTGTATCTCTATGTTTATGGTTGCATCTCTGATACATTTATGTTATATTATTGGATATTCGCGATATATCTGTGCATTTATTTATTACATCTCCGGATTTATGCAGGAATGCAAAAAAATACACAAATAACCATGAATACAAAGATGCAGTGGAAATAACACTTCATTTCCTTAATATCAAAGAACTGAAATTTGTTTACAGACAAAATAGAAGTAAACTAGCTAGGGCGCTGGTAGCTTATCTTTGAGAAGAGATGTGGTGGATACAGGCCTCTAAACTCTATGTTCCAATGAGGCTCGAAGGCCTATCTATTATTGAGAAACAATGGAAACCCTAAACATCCATAAAACCTAACCCTAGGAGATGAAACGCCAGAATATGGGCCCCGTCAAGGTAAATTGGTACATCAATTTCCTGGGGTCATAACTTTGGCATACTATATCCATTTGAAGAATATGATACATCGTTAGAAATATATATCTGAGGACTATGGGTCTGGAAGTTCAGGACCCGAAAAACTGCCAAAAATAGTAAATTGTGCTACAATTAAGGAAACTAAAAAACTGAAAGAAACAATGGTGGCGGTCCAAGTGGAATAGGCGGGTGGCCACCAATATACACCTAGATAATTCCTCCCTCCTTAGGAAGCAATGGTCCCCATTGCGTTGAGTTCCTCCATGAGATGAGGAAACTTCTGCTGACTTGGTCCCTGGTGAGCCACTTTTCCTAGTGAAGGAGTTGGCATGCTTTGACAACTCGATATAGTTGGATCCTCTACTGGCGAGTGTTCTTGATATGTGTTTCCATAATCCAATCAGTTGTGGCTTGTTCCATGCAGTATGGGTTTAACTCTGTTGGTGTGAGTTGTTCTGCCATGTCGGATGTGTCAAATAGAGGTGGAAAGTAAGGCCGAAGGCGGTCCACATTGAACACTAGGTGCAGAACAAGGAATGGTGGGATACTGAGCTCAAAGGCATTGTCCCCTACAGCCTTGGTGATGGTGTATGGCCCATATTAGAGAGGGTGAAGCTTATGGTGGGGTCCAACGAGGTGCTCCTTCTGCAAATGTAGCCACACTTTGTCGCCCACCTGGAAGTTGTGTTGCACCCAATGTTGATCATGTCGCTGCTTGTACTTAGCATTGGCTCTATCCAATATGTCATGAACCTATTGGAGAATGTGTTGAATTCACTCAATGAAGTTGTTCCCCTTGGCATCTTCAGACTGGACATGAACCGAATCAGCCTGAGTAGCTGCAAATGGTATGGCTACATCAATGGGACATGGTGGATGGAATCCCAAGCCGACCTGAAAGGGGCTGTGGTCGATTGAGTTGTGGAGGGTCTATTTATATCTATGTTGTACATAGGGAAGTCTCTCATCCCATGTGCATGGATGCTTTGAGTTTTACATGCGCAAAATGTGTTCAATCACCCTGTTGATGACCTCTGTCTGGACATCAGTTTGAGGATGGAAAGCTGTGGACTTGGTGAGCTTGATGTCCAGCATTGACCAGAGGCTGGACCAAAATGTACTGAGGAACCTGATGTCCTGATCTAAGATGATAGACTGTGGGATCCCAAAGTGTACCCACACTCGTTCAAAGAAGATTTTAGCAATGGATTTTGCTGTGATATTCTTCTTGCAGACCTCCATAATGGCCATCTTCGAGAATCTTTCGACGACCACGAAAAAAAAGTCGTTTCCATTCTTAGTAGAAGGAAGGCCCGACATATAATCCATGGAGATGGATTCCTAAAGTAGAATAGGGGTAGGCAACGGATTATAGAGGCCTTTCTTCTTGATGGTCAGTTTGGCAATGGCACAGGATCTGATGTACTTCTTGACATCCTGTCAAAGGTTTGGCCAATAGAAATACTTTTGCAGTACTACCATTGTTTTCTCTACCTAGAAATGCCCAACGACCCGACTATAGTGCACTTCCCAAATCATCTTGGCACAATCACTTGAAGGAACACAAAGGTGTCCTAGGTGACATATTAGTGCATCTTGGAGGTGAAAATTTGGAACTCGGTTACCCTCCAAGAGAACCTTGTATGTGTGTCCGAAATCAAGATCGCTCTTGTAGAGAAGCGACCAATCAGAAGTATCGTGACCACAATATTTGAGCACGGTGGTTATTCCCATGATCGGTGGTCTACTGAGGTAGTCTGCAACATTATTGGTGCTTCCCTTCTTGTACTTGATGTTCAAATGAAAATTTTGTAGATATGTGGACCACTTCTGATGGAGATCGTTCTAAAACTTCCCTTGTGTTTGTATGAATTGCAGGGGTCGGTGGTCTGTGTGGATGATCATTTCCTTCCCCAAAATGTGATGCTTCCACTGTGGGCAAGCCTGCACGATGGAATACATTTCTTTGTCATAAGTGGGATACTTTAGGATTGTGTTAGATAGTGTCTCATTGTGATATGCCACTGGATGCCCCTTTTGAGTAACAACTGCCCCAATAGCATAGTCAAAGGAATTTGTCTCGATCTCAAATGGTTGTTGCAAGTCTAGTAATGTGAGCATTGGGGCGCAACAGAGGTGATGTTTCAATTCTGCGAACACCTTCTATTGAGATTCCGACCAAAAGAATTTTTCTTTCACTCCTCCCTTGGTAACTTGACTCAAGGGCCAAGTGATATGAGAGAATCCCAACATGAACTTGCGGTAGAAATTAGCAAGACCTAGAAAGATGCAAAGCTCTGTTAGAGTATTCAAGGCTGGCCAATCCCGGATGACTTGGATCTGGTTGGATCCACATGCACCCCATGCTCATCAATAATGTATCCCACATACTGAAATTGGGTCATGCCAAAAGTGCACTTCTCCAAATTGGCACACAACTTGTGTTTCCGCAATGTTTGGAGGACCAGTCGGGTGTGGTGGAGGTGCTCTTCCCAAGTCTGGCTGAAGATTAGGATGTCATCCAATTACACTACTACAAATGAGTTTGTTAATGGCCGCAATATGTCGTCCATCATCCTCATGAAGGTTGCGGGAGCATTCATCAACCTGAAAGGCATGAACAACCATTCAAAAAGGCCCTCCTTGGATTTGAAGGCAATCTTCCACACATCGGACAGTTCGATTGGTACCTGGTGATACCCGGACTTCAAGTCAATCTTGCTAAAATATTTCTCCCCTTTGAGTTGGTCTAGAAGGTCATCAATCCATGGGATCGGGTACCTATTCCAGACGGTGATCTTGTTCAATGCCCGATAGTCAATATAGAGTCTCCAAGTCCCATCCTTCTTCTGCACCAACATGATTGGTCTCCCACAGGGTGATGAACTTGGCTGGATGTGACCTTTTTGCAACAGCTCCTGAATCTGTCGCTTGATTTCATCATTCTCCAGAACAGAGAGTCGATATATTAGTCCATTGGGAAGCAACACATCTGGGTTCAGATCGATTGGGTGCTTGACCTGACAGTGCAGAGGCACCCCTACGAGTGAGGTGAAGATGTCTCAATACTCCTCCATGATCTTTTCCATTCATTTTTTTCGTGGGGAGGAGCTCTGTCTGGAGGTTGTGGCCACAATCTTCTTCTTTCCCTGAGGGCAGATCATCAGGAAAACAAATTTCTTGGTTTTGGAAATGAGATTATTGGATTGTTTTACAATAACCAAAGAGAAATCGACAGGTGGTGGACCCTTTGGTATCATGTACAACTTATTTCCCAAGGTAACAATAACAATGGGAGGTCGGGACTCATACACAACATGTCACTTCCACAAGTATGGTTGGCCTAATAATACATCACAAACATCAAGAGGAGCAATGTCACATAATACCTCATCGGTGAAGGGCTTGATGATGTAGGGAAGGCGACATTGTTGGTTGACGCGGAGATCCTATCCTTGGTGAAGCCACCTGATGGTTTACGGATGTGAGTGTGTTGTGGTCAGCAAGCCCAACCGCTTCACGACCTGTGGTGAAATGAGATTCTTTTGGCTCCCGCTGTCGATGATGAACTATAGCGGGGAACCCTTTACCCACATTTGTGAGTGGAAGAGATGCTCCTCCTCCTTTGAATCTTCCAGTTATTCCTTTTGGATATTTGTGGTGCCAATGGTGGCGTTGGGATATGCATTAATGATTTTCTTCCCTCTGTCATTCCCCTTCTCGGGTTCTGATTCAGTGTCGGAGAATGCATCTGATTCAAAAGTCCTCATCTCGGCCACCAGTCACTGTTTGGCCCGACACTCACTTGTGTTGTGAGTGGAGCTCTTATGGAACTCACACCACTTTCCCATGTCTTTCTTCATCTTTGCGGTGTTTTTCTTTGCTTGTGGCTTTGGAAGGTTGTATTGAGCCACCATGCCTTGGATTTGTCCTTTGGTCTACGGTTTGGGGGCACCTTTCGCTTGCTTTTAATTTGCAGATCCAAAGTCTCGCTTCTTCTATTTGAATTTCTGCTCAATCTTGGCAGCATACCGGTATGTCGTACCAAGTGAGGAGATGTTGAGGAACTCCATTTCCTCCTAAATGTATCTGTGTAGACAACTGCGGTACTTCAACACCAAATTTTTCTCCAAATATTTCATACCCAACTTTGTGTGCAGGGTATGGAATAGAATCGCTAGCTCATGCACATCTTGATCCCTTTGCTGCCGCAACATAGTCCATTGTATGTACGTGTCCTCATATCTCCCCATAGGATAATATTGTTCCTTGATGGAATCTCAGAAATAATTACAAGTGGATATGACCGAGAACAGGGAGGATTCCTTCTCATCCTTTTTCCTATAGTAGGTTTCTCACCAGTCCTTGACATGGGGGGTGGCTTTGAGCAGTGAAAAAATAATTTTCACCCCGTCGAAAAAGTAATGAACCGAGAAATATCCTTCTAATAGATTCAACCATATATCTATGACATCTGCATCTATTTGACCATCAAATATGGGAATGTCAAAGTTTACTTGTACCTTAAAAGGGTTTTTGCCTCCAGAGTGGTTGTTGGATGCAGATGCGCCGCCAGTGAGCAATCGTTGAAGGATCTGGGCGAAGTTATCCATCATCGCGTTCGTTTTTTTTTCAAGGGCCTCCTCAAAAAATATTTTGATAGGATATCTTGCTCCCTCGTATTTATTTTCGTCCCCCATGGGCGGTCATCAGGGTTTGCGAGGATGATCTTGCAAAGGTTCAACCAGATCGAGCCCTAACTCCTTATACCCGGATCTCGTTGGGGACATGCAAGGAAGGATCGATAAAGAGAAGACTTCTCTAATACCACTGATACGGATTTATGCAAGGATGCAAAAAAATACACAAATAACCATGAATACAAAGATGCAATGGAAATAAAACTTCATTTCATTAATATCAAAGAACTGAAATTTGTTTACAGACATAATAGAAATAAACTAGTTAGGGCGTAGGTAGCTTATCTCTGAGAAGAGATGTGGCTGCTACAAGCCTCTAAACTCTGTGTTCCAATGAGGCTCGAAGGCCTATCTATTATGGAGAAACAATGGAAACCCTAAACATCCAAAAAACCTAACCATAGGAGATGAAACGCCAGGATATGGGCCTCGTCGGGGTAAATTGGTACCTCAATTTCTCGTGGTCGTAACTTTGGCATACTATCTCCATTTGACGCATATGATACATCGTTAGAAAGATCTATCCGAGGAATACAATTGTTGGCATGAAATATGAAGTTGTCATTTTGCGACTGGTGGATGACCAAAAAACATCGTTTAGGGCCTCAAAACGGCTCCGAAAGTTCAGGACCCGAAAAATTGCCAAAAATAGTAAATTGTGTTACAATTAAGGAAACTAAAAAATCGAAAGAAACAATGGTGGGGGTCCAAGTGGAATAGGTGGGTGGCCACCAATATCCACCTGGATCAATTACACTAACTATGTACGACCATTTACTCCACAATTGCATGCTAGACTCAGGGGCCTCTCATAATTTAATGCCTAAAATTATCATGGAAAAATTAGGCCTCGAAATTACCCGACCTTATCAAGACTTGTACTCGTTTGATTCTAGAAAGGTTAAGTGTCTAGGTATGATTAAATATTTGGTAGTAAATCTTGCTCAAATTCTCGTGAAAAGTATCCTTATGGATGTGGTTGTTGCTGACGTTCCTGCCAAGTACAACATGCTTTTGTCCAGGTCTTGGGGTGCCAAGTTAGGAGGATCGGTTCAGTTGGACATAACTTACACTACAATCCCAATTTTTGGTAGGAAATTCACGTGACTGTACAGAGAAACTAGACTGGCGTATATTGTAAGTGACCCTCAAAACCCCAATAATTACCCAGTCTATGTTATTGATCAGGACTTAGGAAATTGTATATTATCTATAGATGATGATTTTGAAGAATGTACAGAAGAAGAAAATAAAATAAAATAGAAATTACAAAGAAAAATGTAAATGTTAGAGAAGGAATGTGGAAAATGTTCTTCGATGGTGCCTCATCCTGTGAAGGAGTAGGAGTTGTGGTTTTATTCATGGCACCAAGTGATGAGTATGTTATTCCCTTCTCTTATAGATTACAATGGGAGTTTGATTATACGAATAATATCTGCGAATATGAAGCTCTGGTTTTAAGATTAGAAGCTGCAAGGAAGTTAAAAATTGAACACTCGATAGTTTATGGTGATGTAGAGCTTATTGTAAAACAAGTAAAACAAAAATATAAAGCTAATCATCTAAGGTTGAGATCATATAAGAATTGTGCCTGTGATCTTATAGAGAACTTCTTCTCGTCCTTTATTATTCACTCTATTCCCAGGATGGAAAATCACCAAGTTGATTCATTGACCAAGGCTGTTGCGACCTTCATACTGCCTACTGTCTTGAAACTAAAATATCACATCGATATGATACATAGACCTTCGATCCCGAACAATGTTCAACATTGGAAAGTGTTCAAAGATGATGAACAAATCAAATAGTTCATGGAAATGGTTGACAAGTTTTCTGAAACTCACATAGATCAGGAAAACCAGAATGATCCTGCTTGGATTATGCAGGAAGGGGATAACCTAGAGAAATTCCAAGATAATATTGCAAACCACTGCATGCTCTTTCTTAAGAACAATCATATTCCCAAAGGCTTGATCCCCTTATAAAGGTTGTTTGACCAGGATGACATACCTTTAAAGTCTACTTTACGAACTCAACCTAAAGAAGTTGAAGACTGTAATGTAGGAACTGATGAAGATCCCAAAATGGTCAAAATATCAAAATACCTTCCAACCCAAATGAAGAGAAAGTATGTTGAGTTACTTATGCAGTATAAATATGTCTTTGCATGGTATTATGATGATATGAAAACTTATGATACCTTTGTTATTGAACACAAGATTCCTTTAAAACATGGTATTAAACCTTTCAGGCAGAATCTTAGACAAATAAACCCTCTGCCAATGATAGAAAGGGAAATTAAGAAGATCCTTAATGAAAAAATCATCGTTCCACTCAGATACTCTGAATGGGTATCCAATCTAGTCCCTGTTAGAAAGAAAAATGACGAAATAAGATGCTGCGTTGATTTCAGAAACTTAAATCTATCGTCTCTTAAAGATAACTACCCGCTCCCAAAGATGGACCATGTTCTAGAGAAGGTAGTAGGGGACAACATGATCTCCATGATTGATGGTTTTTCCAGATATAATCAAATAATTGTTCACGAAGACGACAGAGAAAAGACTACGTTTACTACTCCATGGGGAACCTTTATGTATGATAAAATTCCCTTTGGTTTGATGTATGCAGGAGCTACTTTCCAGAGAGCGATGGATATCACGTTCATTGGTGAGAAATACAAATTTGTTGTTATTTATCTAGATGATTTGACGATTTTTTCTAACTCTAATGAAGAACATTTGTTGCACCTCAGACAGACCTTCGAAAAATGCAGAAAGTTTGGTTTGACTGTTAATCCCAAGAAATCACATTTTTCTATGCAAGAAGGTAAGCTTTTGGGCCATATAGTATCAAAAGAAGGAATCAAAGTTGACCCTAAGAGAGTTGAGGCTATTGACATTATTAATATCCGTAGGAACATAAAAGAAATTCAATATTTTTTAAAAAAGATCAACTTTTTGAGAAGATTTATTCCCAACTTTACTGAAATAATCAAAATGATTAGAGATATGTTAAAAAAGGACATCTAAGTAAAGTGGATTGCAGAAGCTAAAGCATCTTTCGAGTGTGTCAAGAAAGCTATAGGGGAAGCACCAGTACTAGCAAGTCCGGACTAAGGAATTCTTAATCTTCTCATTCGCTTCTGAACATACTGTTGCAGTGGTACTCTTGCAAAATAATGAAGAAGGGTTCGAACAACCAATAGCCTTCTTCAACAAAAGCCTCAGGGATGCAGAAATAAGATACACTATACTTTAGAAGCAAGCTTACACAATGGTGAAGGATCTCAAGGTTTTCAGAACATATGTATTGCATTCCAAAATAATCGCTTATGTGCCAACAAATGCTATCAAAGACATCTTGGTTCAGCTAGACAGTGATGGAAGAAGAGGTCGATGGTTGGATAAAATTCAAGAGTTTGATCTAGAAGTGAAACTGACCAAGTTAGTCAAAGGTCAAGGCTTGGAAAATCTATTAGATGAATGAAATTTCAGAGCACCAGGGATAAATAACCTCGAATCACATGTTTCTCTCCTAGATATAGAGGAAATTGGAGATCAGGTGCCTACGATTTGGATTGAAGATATTTTTTCTTCCTCTACCTGGTATCGTGATATTGTTACATATATCCTTACCCTTCAAAGCCCAAATGACATGATTCTGTCTAAAGAAAGTACTTTGAAGCTACATGCAATTAAATATTGCATTATTGATGGCCAACTATACTGGAAAGACCCTCTAGGATTCTTATTATGTTGCCTGAAAGAATCTGAAACAAAAGACGTCATTGATGAATTCCATGAAGGAGTGTGCAAAGGACATCATGCCTAGAGAGAAACGACATACAATATTTTAAGAGATGGGTATTATTGGCCAAAGTTATTTACCGATTTGAATGTGAGGGTCAGAGCCTACAATTCGTGCCAATTGTTCGCTGGTAAGCAAAAGATCCATGCCCTACCTTTAATCCCAGTAAAAGATGAATCCCCTTCCAACAATGGGGCCTAGAATTCATCAAAGAAATCCATCTACAATCAAGTGCTCAACATGTAAGGATTCTAACTGTTACCGATTACTTTACGAAATGGGTCGAATCCATTCCAACTCGGAATGCTACGGATTCAGTAGTAACAAACTTCTTGGAAGAAAACATCCTATCGAGATTTGGTTGTCCTCGAAAAATAGTCACTGACAACGCTCAATATTTTAAGTCTATGGCAATGATCAATTTCTGCTAGAAATACAATATTGTGTTAGGTCATTATACAGCCTATTATCCTCAGGGAAATGGGTTGGTTGAATCGTCTAACAAGAGCCTGATGACTATAACAAAAAAAGTGTTGACATAAAATAAAAAATATTGGCACATCCACCTAAAGTATGCACTATGGGAGAATCGAATCAGCACCAAGAAATTGATAGGTATGTCCCCTTTTCAATTGTTTTATGGTATTGACGTTGTCCTTCCTATCAATCTTTCTCTTCCTGTGATGAAACTCTGGCAGGATGCAAATGAAGAGCCAAAGGACGTAACGAGAAGGATGAATCAAATCATCGAAGTTCAACAAAATAGGGTGGAAGTAGATGATAAAATTCAAAAGTACCAGGATAATATGAAGGTCCTTTTCGATAAAAAAATCTAAAGACAGAGAGTTTTTTCCTGGCGATCTAGTTTTAAAGTGGGAGGCTAGAAAAGAAGATGCAGGGAAACATGACAAGTTTGATCATCTCTGGTTCAGACCTTTTAAGATTGCAGCTATTGAGGGAAAAAATATTTCTTACTAGAAAATATTGGTGGATAAATCCTTGATGCTCATATCAACGAACGTTACTTTAAACATTTCATGCAGTAGTCATATTTCATATTTCCATTTTATATATTAGTTTAGATTGGCATTTGTTTTTTTTTCAATTTGCAATTTTTCCTTTCTTTTGTAAATTTTCCAAGTCATTTTATCATTTGTTGTAAATATTTTCAATAAATCATGTTTGCTTAACATCATAAAAAAATATATAAAAACATCTATATCACATTCCATCTCTATTCTACGGAATTTTCTGACATTTCGCATTTCATTCTTGTGCAGAATATATCTTGTTAAACGAGAGGTGAGGATGCATCTGAACCCGACACTCATTTTTACAAACATTTAGTTTCTCTCAAAACATGCGATGAATTAATGATCTGCCTAATTTAAAGTTCAAAAGGAAAACGAGGTATGAGTTCCCACCTTTTCAGTTCAAAATAAGATTTTTTAAGGAATTCTTTAAAACAAATGGGAAGAAATTTTCACTCGTAATAATACCATCACCTGAACTAAAAATCAAAGAAGTATAAAATTACATCTTAAATGGTCATACTGATAAAATTATGAAGCCATCTATGAATTAAAAATAAAATAATAATAAACAAGCTAGAAGAAAGTTTGAATTAATTACGCAAACTTATGTGGCATTGGGATTTTTGTGTCAGGTCTTCTGAATCTTCATTTGGTTACTTTTTCCTATCCCCAAGTTCTTATCCAATTCAGATTTCCTTTATCCTTTCTTAATTTTCATAAAAGAAAGAATCTCACCTTGACTCTGGGAACTCAAAAAAATATTTTAAAAATAAGGATAGGCGAAAATCTTTATCCTCCTTTGATTTCAATTGAAAAAGTATGTCTAGGCTAATCCTAATAATTTTATCTCTTTTATCAGACTTTAAATTGACTAATTTTCTCAAGGTTGATCCCTAAAAAGATTAATATTCCCATAAATTTCTCCCCTATAGGCAAAGGTGTATTGAAAATTGGAAGAAAGTTAGTTTCAAAGTATTCTCAAAATCGTTGACAAAACTTCTTTTCAAAAAATTTAAACAGATATCATCCCTTGTATGATACATACAGATTGATTTCCCCCACTTCAAAATGTTAAAATATAAGACATATGGTGAAAGAAAATTCATAATTTGATTTCCCCCATATAGTCCAAAAGAGACGATGAAAGAAAATTCATAATATGATTGTTGTCATCTCAACAAAGTACAAAAGTATTGATTGAAGTGGTGCAAGGAAATTCAATGGGAGAAGTGGATAACTTCACCAGGGTACTGAACAGGCTCGCTGGCAGTGAATCAATATCTATGATATCTATAAGGATTTCATACATATCCATATAACATACTCTGTCTTCTAGTTCTCTCTCTGGTGATATTTACACTATGAACCAACTAGGGACTCCCTAAAATAAATTGTTACATCTACTTAGCCTTGATGCAAACAAAGTTGGTCTGAGTCTAATATTTCAATTAAAGTTGTCTTGATTATCTTAAACAATTCTAGAATCAGTTTTAAGAAAAGGAAATTTTAAATAGCTTGACTTGAGAGCAATTAATTGAGTATGTTTCGAAGGTTCTCGAGATTTGGTTAAGTTCGTTCTTCTATGAATGATTAATTCTTGAGTAAAACTACAAAAAAAATTCAAAAAGAAATAATGACTCCATTTACCCATTAAAGGCACTTGGTCTATTGTTCTTTCGTGTCTCATAGGGAGCCACAATCCCAGATGGAGACTATGTTGGAACACACACAATTTTGAACTTTTGAGTTTTATAGTTTTCGCCTCTTAGGAATAAAATTTTACACAAAACTTGGCATTTTAATTTTGAATCGAATTCATTAGTTTTCATTTAATAATAAAGCATGTACATTATCTGTCAGTGATGAGTTCCCTTAAATTGATCAAATGATCTTAATAATCTATGTAGTTCTGGAGCCTCCTGAGTTTTAAAGAATAAGTCCCTAACGGTCACTTTGGAGATCCGCACTTCGGATGTTCCCACAAGTCTAAACGATAAAAACCCTGAAGCTCCAAAACCCGAAAATAAAATCCCACAATAAACCCTAAAGAACACACAGACAAGAGTCATAGGACACATGTCTTTTAAATCTTTCATAAGCTAACACGTGGCACTTACTTTTGAATTTTTTGTTAGATGATTCACATGCTCTCGAGCGACACGTGGCACCTATCCCTTCTCGACACTTCATCTAGAATGACATCATATCTGCCACGTCACTCTGGGAGACGACCCTTCGGGATTTTAACAAAGAGTGAATTCACAAATCACCGAAGTTTCAAAATGTTGAAGCATTGAACTTTTCAAAGAGTAAAGAGTAATTAATAAATCATTTAACAACAAAAGTTAAACACGATTAATTAAGACTTAAGGAAGATTACTCGTAATTATTTACTTCGTTGTTTTGGATTCCGAGGAATTTATCATAAACTATATTCAAAACCCTCAAAGTCTGAACTTCTGAAACACTTGAAGTTAATTCAACGTTTTAAAACACGTTTAATTAAGTTGTAAAAGTGATAATTTAAATATTAACTACTCAGCGGATTCGGGAGATTTCCACCTTGTCACATCCAAAGCTCCTGAACGCGAACCATCGAAGTATCAAGGGAATTTATGATCGATTAAAGGTAATGATTTCGAACGAATATTACGGATTGCTAGGTAGTCAATTCCATTGAGGGTAATAAATTCTTCATTAGTGAGTCTATACGAAAATCGATAAACTCTTGTTTGAATAAAATCACTTCAATTTCAAAATCATTTTCACCTTTCGCAATTAGCAGTTTTATCTATTGAAAAACTCACGGACTTCCCTTGTAATAGGTGATCTCACTATGTTTCCTTAAATATTATGGCACTGAGGAAAATGGAAAAAAATCCTGATGCAGTAGGAGAGGATTCAAACCCGAATGCAGACATTCTTTCAGACACTACTCCGCGAGTCGCAGACACCATTAAAACTTGGACACAATTTTTTGAGATCCTGGAACGTGAAATCATCAACTGTCCAGAAGACTCCACCGAAGAAGAAGATGACTGTTATGCAGCTAAGATTAGACATATAACACAGTCGGAGCTGCAAAATATAGTTGCACGATCGAGAATCATGCCTTACAATGATATGATAAGTTGGACCTTGGAACATGTTGACATCCAAACCATGAGCATCAACAACCACCAACAGGTTGCCATTGACTCTTTCTGACTAGAACATATGCAAGTAATGTATAAACTCTCTTCTACTCCTATATATACTTACAATTTCTCATTCATTCTATATTTTGAGAGAAAAGAGTGCATCCAATACACCAGGAGTGGGCATGATATAATCAGGACCTGGTGGGGACATCCAGAGAAATTCAGAACCGACGCTCATGGTACGTATGCCACAACGTCTTTAGATGCTCATATGTAGTATGTATCCATGATGCTCTATCGTCTGTTTAGGAAGAAGAGCCCTACACATTTCTTGGTGGAATGGGTATCCATCATGGACGAGGTAGTTGAGGGTTACACTTTCAATTGGGCCAAAATGTTGTCAGATAATTTGGCCAAGGAAATCATTGATTATAAAGCAACGAAATCAAAAGGGCATCCTTCCCATTTTTACATGTCTGCATATGTTATGGATGCCATATGCTTCATGACCCCTTTTCCATTGATGAACTGGAGTTGGACCCCGATCAGTTCTGAACCTATTCACTTTTACCACTCCAAGTTATGGGAGGAGAAAGCTAAGGATTTCTTTTATGAAATCTGCCACAATGTCGTAGTACCTATTCACATAGCCATTTATGGTCACCTACCTCCTGAGATTTCTAAGAGAATTATGGGAAACCTAGGCAAGCTCACAGATTGGTTCATTGAGGATAATTTCTCCTACATCGAAGTTTTTGGTTGCTCGGTTCCCTCTCATGCTCTCTCACAATTTTTACCTAGCAGGCTGGTGTGCAAAGAAGTGGCATACCAGATAGTGGCAGGAGGTATTAGAAAGGAGATGAAAGCATCTCAGAAAAATGTATGGAATACTTTCCCCATTCAAGTTGGCATGTTTACATTATTGTATTTTGGCCACTCTAAAGTTGAGGTCGTGGCTCTGGAGGATGTTAAATTGGTTGACATCAAGTTCAAGAAACATGATCCACATAAGATAGTGGAAAACCATATGGCTCATTTCAGCATGAAGTGGCACATGCATGAGAATTCCCTGTATGATGAAATATTTAGGGGAGTTAGGTCTTATGAGGAATTCCTAAACATATTCCCGACCCTACCCCCAGACCAACAAGTTGGTTTCCTCATATTTCAGAAACACAGGAGGAACAGTATGCCAAAGATATTGTAGGGAGAGTCCATGGCCATGCCTCCTTCATCGGAAGCTAAGTATACAAGATCTAAGCCGGGCTCCTCCTCTAAACCCAAAGCCGAAAAGGTCCCCAAAAGCCCAGAGGTATTATTTCAGGAGATAAAAATGTCACTATAAGGACTAAATGATCCACAGGTGACAGCATGGTTTGAGGCCTTCATGAATCCAGAACAAAATTGTCTCTCATTCAACACCAACAAATCCTATTGGCACCCCCAATACAATAGGATAACAACATTCCACTGAAATCGACTCTCCCATTACATCATTAACCCCTCTATAGACTAGCTTCAGAAATCCTAATTCTGAAATCACTTTTGTGGGTGATCATATTTATCCTTCAAATTTATTCTTTAGTAAGAAACATAAAGCCATCGTGAAAAGAGAATCTCACCAAAAGGATGGAGTCATAACTAAAAGGAAAAGACTGGTGTATGAAGGGAATGACCAGGATGGTCTAGAATTTGCAAAGGAAGTTGCAGGTTCCTTAGGGGATTTTGCCACTGCCAATCAATGGTCGGTGGACAATTTGACCGAACAACTACGACAGAAGTTCCTATTGGTATAACACTTGCAAAATCAGATATATGCCACATAGCAGACTATCAGAAACAAAATGAGCCCACATTTTGAGCAAATTAGGGTTAGCGATCGATAGCAAATTAAACAGCTTCAGGATAACCTCGATCTGCTCAACCAGATTTCGCAGACTAGCCAAGTTATGGTCACTCAGCATGATGAGTTGATAGAACATTTGCAGGCTGAGGGTACCACGATAGACATATTGACCTATTGGGCCCCAACAACTCCCCCTAAATTTTTACAAAATTTAGAGGCCCCATTAGAAACTTGATAATTATAATGAGCTACATAATCAACATTTTCAAATAGTTCCATACCTTGGCTTTCTTTGAGATAAACTTAAGACATTCACTATAGTATGAGACATTCATTACAAGAGTATATGTCAAAATTTAGAAACGAGCATAGAAATCTCAATTTAAACAAAAATGTTAATTTTTATCAACTATTTACTTTCGTTTAAATTATGATTATGTGTTCATTCTTTTGTTCATTAGAAAATTTGACTATTTTGAATAATGGGTTCAATACTTCATCAAATAATATCTTGGTTGGTTTGATTTAATATTCTTTTCTTTTGTTTGGTTTGAATTTCATGAAATTTAAATGCCATTTCGTTTTTCTTTCTATAGAGTTTTAATGTTGATGGACGAGCTTCATAATTTGAGAGTTTTTTATGACACATATTTTCTATGACATTTGTTCACATTTGATCAAATTGGAATGAGGGAGAGACGAATATAGAAATCTTAATTTAAACCAAAACCTTAATTTTTATCAACTTTTACTTTCGTTTAAATTATGATTATGTTTTTACCTTTTTCTCATTAACAATCATTTTCACAAAATCATTTGGTAGGTTTAATTAATTAAATTATTTTGTTAGTTTGCATCTCATTTCAAAATAAAAATAAAATAATAATAAAAAAATAATTATCTATCATTGTTTGATTTTGTGAAAACCCAAAATTAATATTTTTCTTCTCTCCATCAACTTGAAACTTCTAGAATTTTAAGATCATATTTGAAAGAAAAATATAAACAATGTTTGTTTAGAACTTATAGTTAGTTTAAATTCATTTTTGATTTTATGGTTTTAGATTTTGTTTTATTCACAATTTTTAGGTTATTAATTTAGGTTTCTTTTTGTTTCATAGGTTTCTATTATCAGCTATTTGGTACAGATCTGATCATGGCTTGATTTTATTATTTAAATACGTTCAAGATGATTGATCCAAAAATAATATTGGATTGTTGCAAATAAATTTATGAGCAACAACAGATAAAATTTGGAAATGCGTCAAGAACAGACAGACGACTTTGCAGGACTGATTGCAGCCAAACTATGAGGAATATGAAGAAACGATTGACAACCCATTTCCAAAATGGACCCATTTAGCTTACATGCGATGATTTTCTCAAAACAATGCACGATTTGAGAGATATTGGTGTCTCTTTACGAGGAAAATTTCATGTGGCAGAAATTATTAGTGATGCCCAGACTGTTCATTCATTGTATAAATATATGAGAAAGTTCTGAGCCATAGATCTAAGAAATGGAGAGGAGGATGTTGATCCTTTCTATTTTGTATATTATTTCTTTTGTAAATTTTTTTACTTTTTAAATGGAGTAATGGATGGTTGGAATCTTTGGGAGAATGGACGAGTATTTTCAAAGAAGAATATGGAATTCCAGGTTGCTTAATGGCTTTTGTACTGTGAGTAAAATAGTTTTATTTTCATTATAATATCTTCATATTCTTTGAATAATTGATTATGCATTGATTTAAATTAGCTTTAGTCTGTTTTATCAATACATGGTTAAATGCTATCATTTATATATTAATTTTTTCAATCTTTAAGAGTCTATTATCCCAAAAAATTCTTCTAGGACTACAATATGGACATGTAATTTTGGGAATTGATATGAGAAAGCAATTCACCGTTGGTTGTAGACCTGTGTGAGATATTATTATCGTTGATTTAGCTTTAGCCTTGTCATCATATGGTATATTTAGATGTTGTCCATAATCCAGGTCATTTCATTTTGTATGTGTGATCAATCGATCATTTGATTATTGTTGAATTTATTTATAATGTTAAATGATGGATAATATCAATACTCAGAATTGAGTTTTCTTTCATTCTTAAATATTAATTATCTTAAGATCACATGATTTTTAATTAGTTGTCTTCCTAATGTTATTAATTTACTCCAAATATCAAACACTTCTTTGAATTTATTCAAGAAGTACTATTATTGTTCTGTTATAGGTTTCCCTTAAAAGTAGGACAAACAAGAGCTCAAACAACACAAAGAGATCAACTCAATTTTGTTGATCAACAACAGGTTAGTGTGTGTGTTATTTTATTAATTATTTATTAATGAAACAATGATTGCATTAATTAGCTTTTGATTGTTTCTGTATCATTGTTTCAATTGTATTTGCTTAGTATTTATTAGTTTTAAATCTTTAAACATTCAAAAAACAAAAAGATTTATGTTCTTTCTTTATCTTAGTTAGAAACACTATTACGAATATTCATTTCACAAGATTTCAAGTAAACCTTGCAAATTGTATATAGATTGTTTATAATCATTTGTATATTCACGTTTCTATTTGAACACTTGTAATTAGTATATAAATTGTTAGAATCATAGATTTTTATTTTTTTTTGTAAGTAAGAGGTTTTATATATAAAGGGCCTTCAAAAAACCAGACTAGAGTTACAAAAACTTGATAACAACCGGACTGTAGTTACTGAACTACCCCAAAACAGGAGAAACCAGTTCAGCCAGCCGGGTAAGTTTAGCATTTGATAACCTAACATTCTTAAAGAACAGAGCTAAGCTGACTAAATTGTAACTAAAAGAAGAAACTATTAAAAGAAAAGATCCCTTGAGGGGTTATACACTTGGCAAGTAACCTGGCCAGGTGGCAAGAACGGTCGCGTGCCAAGGCTCCTCCTCGACGGGTGTCCCTTTGCTTTTCAAATGCATGTCAGCATCCACGGTGCTCTCGTCCCTATTGGCAGCTAACAGGGCGTCTCCAGGCACAGTGTGCACATGCTGGCCTGTGGCTGTCGCCGCTTCCATGTCCTCATGCTGGACCTGCTCCACAATGACCTCTGCTACACTCTTCGTCTTAACATTTTTGTCGTCGCTTTCTGAGTAGGGCGCCCCTGCTGAAGCTGTGCCTTCTGGGTTGGAGGGAAAAGCGTCTTGGAAGGTAGATAAGATCTAAAGGAGGGACGAGATTCTTCCATCCATAAGTTGCAGTCGAAAATGGAGGTCCTCCATTCCCTGACAGAGTTCGAAGACCAGATCATAGAGGATGGTGAAACTCTCTTTCAGCTGCAGATCAGGCATGGAGTCAGTAGACGTGGATGTGTTGTTTCGGGAAGCTTGAACATGAGGTGGCGCCCCCATGGGAGGCATTGAGGAACCATTTCCCGGTACATGGGAAGGATTGAAGGTTCTGGAGTTCGGTGGACCGACAAGGTGGCGCAAAGAAGAGCCCGACAAGCTTTCAATAATGGCTAAGCAATCAAACCGGGAGACAGACGAGGTGGAGGAGGTGAGAGGTGCTATCTCGGGCTGCAGAGGCGGCGAGGAGATCATGGAAGGCAAACCAGGGGGGGAAATAGATGCTCGTGGCCGAGGAGGATGCCAAGGAGAGCCCCTTCATGGCCATCCTCTTTGACGCAACATAATTTGAATACGGAAAAGGATTTGGTGTTCTAGGAAAATGTAGAGAGACTGGAGATGGCCGGGGCCTGTGAGCACCATGAAAGTCCAAGCATAACTAGGCCAGGGCAGCGGAGGAATGTGGGAGTCGGTCCTCGAGAGAGGGAGAGGAGCAAAAGCAGATGGAGAAGCCATAGAACAATGCGTAATGGAGGTCAGGTGAATCAAAATTAATGATGCTACAATCGACGTGAAGGATAGTTAATGCAGGGTAGAGGCAGTGGTCGTTGGCACGAGATGGTCACATGGCGCTCTGCCTTGCTGGCTCATCCGCTCTCCCTTTGTGCGCCAAGTGGTTTGCACTAACACCCCATCCGGGGGTTAGAATCATAGCTTTAGATGAGGTTGTTTATTTTATTAATTTTAGGACCTTAGTTGGTTAACAGAGCCATTAAACCCGACGGGTCAGTTCATACCAAATGGCTTGGGTTAATTAGACAACCCCAGTCTGGATCTGACCTTCCAGTTTACGGTGTGTCATTTACGCCTGTCAAAAAATGGCGCTAGAAGGAGGGTTGAGGTAATTTTATTGATTAAATGTTTTACCCCTCAACCTGTCATAATTCTAGATTTATAAATTCTTCTTTTGTGTCATCTTGAAATACACTAGAAGGTAGGAAAAACTGACAAGCTGGCCTTACAAGAGTCTTTGTTTTGAATGTATTTAATTCCCCATGGCTCCCCAAATCACTATGTTGGAACATTTTTTCCACTTCTCATTACCTGATATTCCCAATGAGACAGTCTCTCGCTTGTCCAAACTCACCTTTGATAGTGAGGGGGATATATCTGCAAAAGACCATCTTAACAAGTTTTAGTGTAAATGCATCAAGCATGATATTTCTGATTTAAAGGTTTTATGCAGATTGTTTGCTTTTACTTTCAGGAGTAGGATTAAACATTGGTTTAAGTCTTTTCCATCATATCACATTATTGATTGGTTTCAGTTTGTAGATGAATTTTTAGATGCTTTTGAAAACTATGATTACAATCAATTATGTGAAGAATTTCAAACTTTACTAATCAATGACAATTCATCTCTAGAAGGATTTTCAATAAGAATCCATCACGTTCTCTATAAATTTAATCTTGATGACATGTCATTTGTACTAAATCTCCTCTATGATGCTTGCATCCCTTTTATCCAGTCATATTCAATTGCAAATGATGAATTGGTTACAAATCCTATCACTCAATTGCGAGAAGAATTTTGTTCACAGGATGAGAGGAATCCATCTGAAAATTTTGAACAAGCAAGGGAGGTAGAACCTATTGAAAAGGTTCTTACTGACAATCAAAGTGGTTTTTCCTCTGAATCATTGTATACTCAACCCTCGACCATCGTGGAAGAAGATTTGATGTTTGGTCAAGGTGAGTGTCCATATTCTTCTAACTATTTCTCTAATCAGTACTTAAATTCAGTTATTGAAGAACACTTAGGTGACAAAAATGATCTTAAGAATTCTAGCATTCCAATGAAACTGATTAGAGATGTAGATTTGCAATTGGAAGAAGAAACCTTAAACCTTCATCCACAAATCATACCTTATCCACAGGAAAGATTAGATGTTTGTCATGAAAGTTTTAAATTATCTATCATACAGGAGACAAATTTAGATGATCATATTATGTTGAAGAATTTATCACCAAAACAGAGTGAAAGTTTTAAGGAAAGTGAAGAAGAATGTCTTGAGAATACCATTGTTAAATATCATAGCTCAAGAGATTATTTTCATGTGCTCATTTCTGATTCTTTTTACTCTTTATATCCTGATCTCTTCTTAGATTCTGGGGGACATGATACTTTACCCATGGTATCTTACTCTTTTCTGTCACAATCAAAGATTTTCGATATGCCAAGATTTGGTGAAATTAATTCCATACATAACATTTTTGAAGTCGGATTTGACACTCTTTCACATTCATTACTCACATGGGAAAAATACATGTTGCAAGATGATTTTACACGATTCATTTTTGAAAAAGACAATGCACTCTGTCTTATGGAGATCAAACATTCTACATTACATATTCATACTTTGATTAGTTTGAATTTTAATGTTTATGCTTCACATTTTGAAACGATCAATCTCATCAAAGGAAGAGTTCAAACCAATGATCTAATTGATGTCATGAATCCTCTTATGATGTGTTCCCCATTGATATATCCATTTCATCAAAATCATAGTTTGCATCTTAATTTTTATGACAGGATCTTAGAAAGGCTTGAAGATTCGTATCTAAAAAATCTTCATAATAAATCTAAAGTTGTGCTTACTTTGTTTCTACCTAAATATCTAGGAAGTAAGGATGACATGATCTTTTTTCCTCCATGTGAATAAATTGATGAACACTTAGAGAATTTTCAGGAGGATGGGGCACTTCGGCCTTGGCTGATGGTTATGTCAGGTCCCCATATTATTGACAATTTTTCCAAACTTACTTACATTCTTCCATGCCATTATGACCCATATCACGACAAGATTGCAGAATAGTTGGAGGATTCATACATCAATAAGTTTCAAAAGGATGGTAAGGTCGTGCTTATTTTGTTTTGTAAAGAATATATAGGAGGTAAGCATGACATATTTCTTTTGTATCTGCAAATACTACATTCTTTTATTCTGATTTTGAACTTTCTATGCCTTGCAGGATTGAAGATGCTCTTGTGGCTGCACTGGAAATATGATTTTACTTAGCGTTTTGATCTATTTAGCAGTTTAGAGTAGGTTTAGGAGTAGTTTTCCTTTAGTTTTATTTCTCGGTGTTTCTCTTTGTAATAATGCAGTTATGAACACAAGTGGGCACACCAAGAGAACCATAATATAAATGTTGTCAGGGAAGTCCACTTTAAATATTTTTCTCTCTACTTTTCGTTGAATGTTTCTTTTCAAAAACGTAGTATCATCATGAAAATTTTAAAAGAAAAGTAAATATATAAGTAAATTTGAATTTTCAATTCAACCCTGACCCAAGGTGCCACGAGTAGGACTGCACTCATCTTAATAAGGATTTTTCTTTTTTCTTTTAGTCTCTTTTATTTTTAATAATAATGCTTGGTCAAAGTAACATCTCATGCATCACTATCTTAAGAAAAGAACTTGCTCGCACATGATATTTTATATGATTTAGTTCTTCTTTTATTTTCTAGCGAAATGCTAGTGGATCCAAAAGCTCAAGTTTATCTTTGGCCAAAATTGTTTCCTGAAAAGTTTTCTTTTGCTGTTTTGATTTTGTGTACTTTTGATTTTGAATCCTATTAATAAAATTTGATTTGGTTTGCTATGTGTTTTTTGTTTTCATTGATTGTTTTGAATGAAATTTCTTCTTGTCTGACTTTTTTAATAATTATATTTCTGATCAAAGAGCGATTGTCGAAGGAAACATTCATTCAAGACTTATTTTTTTTAAAGCAGTTTGAAATAGTTCAAACAATTTTTGATGTTAAGGTTCAGCTCAGATAATTGATTTGTAAGTTAGTTGAGTACCATGAAATCCTAAACGGTCTTTGTCAGAGTATTATCCCTGAAATGTGTCAAGATATTTGGGAATTACGATTATCATTAGACTTTTTACGCCGTCCATATTATTAAGGAATCACTTTTAAGTGCTTCCCCATTCTCTAGATGATTTCTTAAATGAAATCTAAAATCTTTAAATCATAATAAAACTTCTAGTTTTGAAAGCAAATAAAAAAAATGATCAATTGTTCACCTGTATTGAAATTAACCTCCAGTATCACCTTGCTCTCTTTGTCATCAATAAATCTATAATTGTATTATTATTTAAAAGTGTCATAAGAGGGTTGGAAGCACTTAAGTGTGGGAAGTGTGTGTAAACCCGTCGGGGCATTGAACAGGCTCGTTGGCAGCGAGTCAATGCACACATGATACCAAGACAACTTCATCGAGGTACTGAACAGGCCTATTGGCAACGAAGCAATGTCGGGTCAAGAGGTAGAAGGTATATGATTTTAAATTAAATTTTATGGAAGTATACATCATGTGGATACAACTATTGGATGAGATTAAAGCATTTGAGTGGGTTAAATGACATCCATGCCAAGGCTATGGATGTCTTCTGGCAGCAGTGGCTCTATCAACGGTATTGAAATTCTTTTCTAAATATCATGACTCTTTGATTAAGACATTATTTCAGATTATAATCTCCTGCAAAGAAAATTCTATTATCTGGTTATAACATTGAGCTTATTGTAATATTGTATGGTCTCAGAGTGAAATTATTTCAGGGAGCTTAAATCATTTTTCAAGTTTTATTCTTTTCTTCCTAAAATGAAATCTTACCAGATCAAAGATAATTGCTTCACTCAGTAATTTGTCATTTGTTGAGTCCCAACAACTCCCCCTAAATGTTTACAAAATTTAAAGGCCCCCTATTAGAATCTTGATACTTATAATGAGCTACAGAATCAACCTTTTCAAATAGTTACACACCTTAGCTTTCTTTGAAACAAACTTAATACATTTACTATAGTATGAGACATTCATTACAAGAGTATATGTCAAAATTTAGAAACAAGCATAAAAATCTCAATTTAAACAAAAACGTTAATTTTTATCCACTGTTTGCTTTCGTTTAAATTATGATTATCTGTTCATTATTTTGCTCATTAGCAAGTTTGACTATTTTGAATAATGGGTTCAATACTTCATCAAATAATATCTTGGTTGGTTTGATTTAATATTCTTTTTCTTTTGTTTGGTTTGAATTTCGTGAAATTTAAATGCCATTTCGTTTTTTTTTCTATAGAGTTTTAATGTTGATGGACAAACTTCATAATTTGGGAGTTTTTTACGACATATCTTTTCTATGGAATTTGTTCACATTTGATCAAATTGGAATGAGGGAGAGACCAACATAGAAATCTTAATTTAAACCAATACCTTAATTTTTATCAACTTTTATTTTCGTTTAAATTATGATTATGTTTTCATTTTTTTTTCATTAACAATCGTTTTCACGAAATCATTTGGTAGGTTTAATTAATTAAATTATTTTGTTAGTTTGCATCTCATTTCAAAATAAAAATAAAATAATAATAATTTTTTTTTATCTATCATTTGTTTGATTTTGTGAAAACCCAAAATTAATATTTTTCTCCTCTCCATCAACTTGAAGCTTCTAGAATTTTAAGATCATATTTGAAAGGAAAATATAAACAATGTTTGTTTAGAACTTATAGTTATATTAAATTCATTTTTGAATTTATTGTTCTAGATTTTGTTTTATTCACAATTTTTAGGTTATTAATTTATGTTTCTTTTTGTTTCACAGGTTTCTATTATCAGTTATTTGGTACGGATCTGATCATGGCTTGATTTTATTATCTAAATACGTTCAAGATGATTGATCCAAAAATAATATTGGATTGCTGCAAATAAATTAATGAGCAACAATAGATAAAATTTGGAAATGCGTCAAGAACAGACGAACGATTTTGCGGGATTTATTGCAGCCAAACCGTGAGGAATCAGAAGAAACGGTTGAAAAATCATTTCCAAAATGGACCCATTTAGTTTACACACCAGGATTTTCTCAAAACAATGCACGATTTGAGAGATATTGGTGTCTCTTTACGAGACAAATTTTAGGTGGCGGAAATTATTAGTGACGCCCATACTGTTCATTCATTGTATAAATATATGAGAAAGTTCAGAGCCATAGATCTAAGAAATGGAGAGGATGATTTTGATCCTTTCTCTTTTATATATTATTTCTTTTGTAAACCTTTTTTCTTTTCAAATGGAATAATGGAAGGTTGGAATCTTTGAGAGAATGGACAAGTCTTTTCAAAGAAGAATATGGAATTCCATATTGCTTAATGGCTTTTGTCATGTGAGTAAAATGGTTTTATTTTCATTATAATATGTTCATATTCTTTGAATAATTGATTATGCATTGATTTAAATTAGCTTTAGTATATTTTATCAATACATGGTTAATTGCTATCATTTATATATTAATTTTTTCAATCTTTAAGAGTCTATTATCCCAAAAACTTCTTCCAGGACTACAGTATGGTCATGTAATTTTGGGAATCGATATGGGAAAACAATTCACCGTTGGCTTTAAACCTGTGTGAGATATTATTATGGTTGTTTAGCTTTAGCCTTGTCATCATATGGTGTTTCATATTGTTAAATATTTAGATGTTGTCCATAATCTGTCGTTTCATTTTGTATGTGTGATCAATCAATCATTTGATTATTGTTGAATTTATTTATAATGTTAAATGATGGATAATATCAATACTCAGAATTGAGTTTTCTTTCGTTCTTAAATATTGATTATCTTAAGATCACGAGATTTTTAATTAGTTGTCTTCCTGATGTTATTAATTTACTCCAAATATCAAACACTTCTTTGAATTTATTCTGCAAGTACTAGTATTGTTTTGTTATAGGTTTCCCTTAAAAGTAGGACAAACAGGTGCTCAAACAACACAAAGAGATAAACTCAGTTTTTTTTTATCAGCAACAGGTTAGTGTGTGTGTTATTTTATTAATTATTTATTAATGAAACAATGATTGCATTAATTAGCTTTTGACTGTTTCCGTGTCATTGTTTCAATTGTATTTGCTTCGTATTTATTAGTTTTAAATCTTTAAACATTCAAAAAACAAAAAGATTTATGTTCTTTCTTTATCTTAGTTAGAAACACTATTATGAACATTCATTTCACAAGATTTCAAGCAAACCTTGCAAACTGTATAGATTGTTTATAATCATTTGTATATTCACGTTTCTATTTGAACACCTGTAATTAGTATATAAATTATTAGAACCATAACTTTATATGAGTTTGTTTCTTTTATTATTTTTAGGACCTTAGTTGGCTAACCGAGTCATTAAACCCGTTAGGTCAGTTCATACCAAACAACTTGGGTTAATTAGACAACCCTGATCCGGATCTGACCTTCTAGTTGACGATGTGTCATTTACGCCCATCAACACGACCTTCAAAACATAAGCGTTGGAAATCAATGAGAAGTTGGAAGTTGTTGGATTACTGAGAAGGGGGGTGAATCAGTAATAGCGTAATTATAATCATTTTTCTTCAAATGTTATATCAATGTAGAATTATTATCCAATAATGAGAAGTAATAAATAAACAATCACACACATACACAGTACACCAATGTTTTACGTGGAAACCCAAATCGGGAGAAAACCACATAATGTTTTTTATTATATGTCTTGAAGAATTACATTCATTGGAAGCACCAACTTCCTTTGTTTTTCAGCTGCAACTGGAAGGAGGCTTGAACCCCCTAGTTTCTCAAGCTACAACTTGAGGGAAGATCCAACTCCCCAATTCTCTAGCTACAACCAGAAGGAGGCTACAACCCCCAATGTTCTCCAGTTACAACCAAAAGGTGGCTACAACCACCTGTCCTTGCTCCATCCTGCCACCCTGAAGTAGAAGTAGAATGATGGAACCACTGTCACACTATCATTGTGAGATATACTGCTGTAAACTTGTACCAATAAATTTGAACCATGCATCAACTTGTACCTCAACCTGTAATCAACCTGTACTATAAACAAGTGCATCAACCATGCACCAACCTGTAATCAACCTGTACCATAAACAAGTGCATCCAACCATGTACCAAGTATGTACCAATCATATATCAACTACTTATCAACTATGACTCATCAATATGTACCAACATCATCAACTATACACCTCATGTATGTGCCAACTCATCAACTACTTGTCTCAACCATGTACTCAACATGTACCTCAACCAAAAGACCTCATCAATTTCATCAT